>JANKYH010000698.1:0-93017 GCA_027475595.1 Populus davidiana x Populus alba var. pyramidalis | reverse complement strand
AAAAAATATGTATTATTTTAATATATTTTTAAACAAAAAATACTTAAAAAAAATTACAACCACAATTTTTATTCAACAAATGACTAAAGGTAACATTTTATCAAGCACAGGCTCGATGATTCCTTCCTTTCTATATTGGCCCTGAATCTACACTTTTTGTTCCAGACCTCTTCACTCCTGACCAGTGAATTGCCGGCAATACTACTTAATTAATTACCAAAAAACGAGGAAAGGCCTTAATAAGTTCTGAGAAAAAGCACAAGCGATATCTCACCAGTTACATTTCTAGTATTGTCTCAGAAAAAACAAAGACAGTGAAAATAATGAGATGTTTTATTGTAACTCTTGTTTGAAATTACGAATTCACTCAAAAACTAAATTCATTCCATTATGAGATAATAATCAACTCAATAAAACATCCAAATTGTTTGTTCAAACCCCACCTAAATTAATCTAAGTATACAAGAAAAGTTACAAAAGAATCATTTTTTCTTTTCTAATTATTGTGACTATTGTGACCCTTCGTTCATCAAACCAGGAATTTCAGTATTTTATTTTAAGTATTTTAGATAATTTAGTGGTTCTTTCTCATGTTACTTTTTATTATGGTTTATTTATAAAGATTCAAGAAAGGAGAAAGTAATAAACAAGGGGTTCTCTCTCGTGTTATTTTTTATTATGGTTTGTTTATTGAATGATTAAAGAAGAGATTATGGTTTATAAAGATTTGAAGTTTATGTTGTTAAAATTGATTCATAATTATTATGGGTTTCAAGTAAGTGATTGATTTTGGATGTATTGTTAAGTGAAGATTTATAGTTTAGTCATTGAACTTTGAAAAATTGCATTTGGTCCTTGGAGTGTAAATTGAGATTCTTGACAAGATTGAGAATGAATTACGGGAAAAATTTCAGTATGGTTATGTATTTCTGACATTTACAGTTTGGTTGTCCAATTCTGGTAAAATTATGTTTTGGTCCTTAATTTCTAAAAATTATCATTTTACTCCCTAAACTTAGAAGACTAAACCTAGGTTTCTTTTATGCATTGGAGTCTTTTATTTGTGCTGTTTTAAGTTATTTTTTATTATATTTTGTATATTCATTGTAGGTACTTCTAACAATCATCAATAGGATTTTCGAGTCTTTCATCTGATATTCTTTTTACTTCTAAATTTTCCGGGTGAGTGGGATAATTTTTAATATGCATGTGGTATAAATAAGTATGTATGATAATTATATGATGAGTATGACTAGTTAATTTATTCAATATTTATATTTGTTGCTTTATTTTTTTAGTATTTATCTATTCTTCAATTTGCACTCACATTATATTGAACTAAATTTTATTCAATATGATATACATTACTTTGATAATTATGTGAATATCTATTATGCCTTGATATAAAACTTGTTAGTAACTTCATGCTAACAGAGAGTAGTTAGTTTATATACACATAACATTTTATATACCTAGCTAGTGAGGGAGGCATTAATCTTTGGCGACTGATCCTCATATAGTGTACACCTTTGGGTGTCATTCGGTCTTTGACATGTATTCTACTACGTTATGATAATTTTCTTAGTATGTACATGTATATCAAGATAAATATACTTGCAAACTATTAATATCTAAAATGCATATTAAATATTATATCCTTACCAAGTTGGTTGAACTCACTTGTTATTTTTTAATATTATTTTAGATTCTCAGTTTATGTTGGCAGGTGTACTTTTGTTGAGTATTTTTGCTCTTTTAGTTTTGGTCGATATGTTTTGCTTGTTTCGCGAGGTTTTTTTTAAGTTTTAATTCGATGTTTTAGACACTTTAATATTATCTTGTGGACTCTAAATTAGCTAGAAGTTGCGTATTGATTTGGCAAGAACAGAAGCTAAAATATCACATGATCTCAACATGAATTTTGTAATATTTTAGAGATTTCTATTAAGACACAGTTTAGAGTCATTGTTAAATCAACTTTTCATTAAATTTTATAATACTTTTTTCAAATTAATTTTTTTAAATATTCTTTTAATGGCTTTGATTTGATAATATTAAAAATAAATTTAAAGAAATTATTCTCCATGAGCCCTAAAAAAAATTATTAAAACATTTTTTATCACTAAAAAAAATGTTTATATCGATATCTCTCTCCAGTGCATACAATCCATTAAGTTTTCCAGGAGCCCTGGCTGCAAAAGCTTGTATTTTTAGGCACAGGAAAAAAAACCCAAGCTAGGCAAGAAAGTTATGTCATAAAATTTTTTAAGTCGCTTTTATTTTATTTTTAATTTTATTTTTAGATTTGTTTTTTACAAGTTAGTCAAAATGTTTTTGGACTAATCAAATCAACTAGATCATATTAAAACAACCTCCATACAATTTAATTTTAAACCAAGAACAAGCAAGGAATCGGGTCGAGTTTGTTTTTTCAATTTATTCCTCATATTATTTTTAACATATTACCTACATAAAAATTATATATAATTATATTGGTGTTTTTATTTTTTTTGTTGGTATATTTGTTGATAAATATAATCTATCATTGACAGAATAGCATTTATAATTTTTTAGAGAGTTTTTAATAATAATGACATTTGTAGTAATATTTTTTTAAATCTTTAGAATATATCGACAAAAGTGGTTCATCTAAAAATTAATCATTACTAATTTAAAATATATTTTTAAAAACATTTATTGAACAGAAGCATAAAAATAATTAAAATATATTAAAACCTATTAAAAATCAAATATATATATATATATAATTAAAATAATATAACAAATAAATATTTATTATAAATTTAAATATTTTTAGGTTCAAATACAATAAATTTAAAATAAAAATAATGCTAGAAAAAAAAAAAAGATAGTCATTATTAGTACCATGAGATATAAAAAGACTACATGTATCATCATAAGTGGTCTCATATCACCAAGGAGGCCAAGAGAATAAAAGGCCATGTGAACCCATGCCCCACTTGCTGTCTCTTTGACGATTATATATCGAACAATAATTGAAATAAACAACCTTCTTACACTCCTATTTCAATCTTTGTTCTCCTTTGGACAGCTAACTAATGTCTGGATTTTTCATCAAGAACAATAGTCAAGGCTTAATTTTTCTAAATCCTTTATCGGTTTTTTTTTATATTTTAAAATATTTTTAAAAACATTATTTTATTTTTTTACTTTAAATTAATATTTTTTATGTTTTTATATTATTTTAATATACTGATATTAAAAATAATTAATATATTTTTATAAAACAAATACTTATAAAAACAATTAATAGACACTCATAAACATTTACAGGAGAGGGAGAAGGTTTTTCAGATGACAAGAGGTAGCATTCTATAAAGCACGGGCTCCGTCATTCCTTCCTTTTTATATCGGCCCCTGAACTACTCAGCCTTGTTTATTTATTGAAAAATAATTTTTTTTAGAAAATGAATTCAAAAAAAAAATTTATTTTATGATATTTGGTAGTGTAATAAAAAATAAATTGAAAAACACTTTTCATTGTTTGTCTATATCATGAAAAATAACTTATTAATGTTTTATTTTTCTCAAGTTTATTAAAATAATGAGGAACAAATCTTACAAATTAAAAATTTGAATGAGAATGAAATTGAAAAAATATATATAACTTCATAAATTATCTCAAATAAAATAAATAATTATCAAAATAATAGAGATTAAATCTAAAAAACAAAAAGATGAAAGATGAAGAAATTAAAATAATAATAATTAAAATTTCATAAATTATTTCAAATAAAATAAGTAACAATTAAAAGATTAAGCATCAAATTTGATAGATAAAAAATTTCAATAAAAAAATAATAAGGAAAAAATAAATAACAATTATAAAAATGAGGACCAAAGTTAATATAAAAATTAAAATTTAAGAGATGAAATTGAAAAATAAATATTCAAGACAAAATATACATAGCAATCAAAAGTTTGAGTACCAAATTTGATATAATCAGCAAATAATATAACATTTTTAAATTTTGTATAACTTCCGGAAAATATTTTCCATCTAAATTTTTCAGGAAAACACTTTTCTAAAAACCAAGCTAAATTTTCCTTTGACTGGAAAGTATTTTCTGTTGACCAGCTTTTCTAATAGCAAATAAACACGGGAAAGTTTGGAAAGTGATTTTCCGGAAACCACTTTTCGAAAAACAAACATATATTAATTACGAAAAAAACGAGGAAAGGCCCTAATAAGTTATGAGAAAAAGCACAAATGATATCTCACTAGTTACATTTCAAGAGGGAAAAAAAAAGACGGTAAAAATAGAAATGAGATGTTTTATTTTACCTTTTATTTTAAAATTCACTCGAAAACTAAATTCATTTTATTATGAGACAAAAATCAACACAAATATAAAACCCAAATTTTTAATCCAAATCCAACCTAAGTTAACCTGGTTATATAAAAAAAAGTTGAAGGATAATTGTTTTTCTCTCTTTTAATTCTTGAGATTATCATAACCCTCCCCTTATTAAATCAAGAATTTCAGTTTTTTACCTTTATTTTTTCATATTAAAAAAGATGGAAGTAATAAGTAAGTGGTTCCCTCTCATGTTACTTTTGATTATAGTTTGTTTATAGAATAATTAAATAATAGATTATGGTTTATAAAGATTTGAAGTTTATATTGTTAAGATTGATTCAAAATTATTGAAGATTAAGTGATTGATTTTACGTGTTGCTAAAAATAAAAATTTATAAATTGATTTGTTATGGGTTAAGAAATTTGTTTCAAATTTTCTGGAAAATCTAGATAGAATGGTCTTGAGGTTAAAGATGATAAAATTTTATTTTGATCATTGATTTATAAAAATTATAATATTATAGTCCCTAAATTTTAAAAATTTAACTCCTGAAATATATTTGGGAATTTTGGGAAGTATTCTTATGAGGTTAAGGATAATCAATCTCACTTTGATAATTGATTTATGTAATTTTCAATTTAACCTCTTAATTTTGGATATTTACAATTTAGTCCTTGAACTTTGAAAAAATTACATTTGATCCATGAAACATAAATTGAGATTCTGGACAGAATTGAGAATGGATAATGGGTGAAATTTCAGTATGGTTATTTATTTTTGACATTTACAGTTTGATTATCTAATTCTAGTAAAATTATGTTTTGGAAAGAAAAATAACTAATTGTTTTGCTAAAAAAAACAGAATAAATAATAATTTACTCAAAAACTATATAAATCCTTTTAATAAAAACATCAAGGAACAAAATGTTTGTCTCCATGTGTCTGTGTAGGACCATTAAGCATAGTATTCTGGTTTCCTGACCATTAAGCATTAGTCTATGGCGACTGATCCTCCTACAATGAACATCTTCGGGTGTCATCCAATCTTTGATATGTATTCTACTATTTTATGATAATTTTCTTAGCATGTATATGTATATCAAGATAAATCTACTTGCAAACTATCAATATCTAAAATGTATATTAAATGTTATTTCTTCACCAAGTTGGTTGAACTCACCTACAATTTCTTAATATTATGTTAGGTTCTTAGTTTCTGTTAGCAGATGTACTTATCAAGTATTCATACTCCTTTAATTTTAGTTGGTATGCATTACTTATTTCACGAAGCTTTTTTTTTTTTTTTGATTCAAAGTCTTAGACGCTTCATTATTGCCATGTTTTAATTAAGTTTGGATTTTGACAATGTAATGAGTATTATGAGTTATTGTTTTTGTTTTAATTACTGATGAGAAGTTTTAAACTATCATTTAGTTATATTGTTTTGAATAATATAATATTTTAAGAGATTATAAAATAATATGAATTTTTAAATAACTTATTCTTTTTAATATGTTTGTTTAAAGGTTTAGTATAGGTGAGGAATGTCCTTACAATACCATTCATGCATTGCCGATCATGAATCCAGAATTTTGACATTGACAGCAAACGCATGCAATTGCCATTAAGTAGTTAGTGGCCAAATCCAACATTGTTGAAAACCATACATGAGATGCATCTGTATGCGGGCTGCAGCACACTTGAAGAAGAGATCATTTGAATCTGTGCTGGCTAGGATTGCAACTATATATGGCATTTGGAAGCAGTGGAATCAGAGAGTTCATGGCAGCAATACTCTTATCTCCTGACAGTTCGATCAAAGCGTCTCTGTCAAATGGTATCATACAGAATGTACAAAACTAAGATTGTTAGAATTAAACCTTCTTTATTGACCTTTTAAAAATGATTGTTTTAATCTTCAGGAGTTCATGGTTTCTTTCCAAATCCAAACCCCTCCTTTAGAATTATGCAACTATATATATATGGGAATGGGAGACGAAGGTTTTCAGACGACTGCAGCATTTTATCAAGTATAAGCATTCTGCCTTTATACCCCCTTCCTTTCTAAAGCAGCCATTATTGTATCTAAGCAAACTAAGAGCAAATAATGATATAATCCACAGGTTTTTCACCGAAATAATAATTAATCCGTCTAGTTTCATAACCTTTGACTGTTTATGACTGTTAGCTCGATAAAAGTTAGTTTTCTAGAAAATAGCCGTTTAGGTTTCTTTCAATTAATATATAGAGGAATATTTTGGAAAGAAAAGTAACTAATTGTTTTGCTAAAAAAAAACAGAATAAATAATAATTTACTCAAAAACTATATAAATCCTTTTAATAAAAACATCGAGGAACAAAACGTTTGTCTCCATGTGTCTGTGTAGGACCATTAAGCATAGTATTCTGGTTTCCTGACCTGCCAACTTCCCACCATGCAACTTCATTAACTTGAAATGCAAACCTAGGTTATGACCACAAGGAACTATCGGCCAAAGCCACTCGAAGAGGTTAATCCTTCCTCTGCATATTCAGTCTCATAACTGAAGCAATCCCATTTTGCACACGAAAGAGTAAAAATAAAATCTGACAGCTTGCAACAGGCCAAACAATAGCAACAACGGCAAGCAACAAAAGAACTGACAAGAAGAACATTTTTCACCCAACAATTGAGACATGCAGAAAAGTATATATTTGTAGTTTGCCTCTAATCCAGAGAACATGTTCAAATGCTTTATAGAAAAATGTGAATCTACAAACAGAAGCACTCAATACAACAAACAAGCCCAGAAAGCCATATATTTCTCACTTTTCCCTATATTTATCTCTTAGGAAAAACATAATGGTTCTAATGTAAGTATACCTTCTTATATAGCTTCACAAATGACTTGAGCTAGAAACCAGCCCATCCAGCAGGTTGAGTAGCTGGCTGGCTCTCCATAATCTTTGACCCACCTGAGTGCACTTCAGTATTAGACCCTGAAATTTGAGAGCTGGCAGCAGGAACAGCTGTAAAACTCTCTGATCCAAAACCCCACGAATCAATATTAGATGTTAATTCAGCAGCCTGCTTATTCTGGTGTGCGTTTCTGGTTCTAACAGACTGTGGACTGTTGCCTTTTGAAACAGGCTTCTGCCGTGACTTGTTATCATCTGCAAATGCTTGCCATGACTTTGACTCTGGGCTTGGGGTACTCCAGTCAGATTTTTCTTGCTGGGATGAGATTAAATATTGTAAAAACAAGAAGACAAATGGATCTCTATAACAACTACAATGGTGAAAACATCAATGAAAATAATACCGGAGGACTTGCAGATGGTTGAATTCTAGACGAGGCTTGATATTTATTCGGTGAAGGAGTTCTTGCAGCTAGTGTTTGCTTGAGCTCCTGTATCTCCTGTCTCTGAGATCGACAAATGGCAGATAGCTTTTCAAATTTCAAAGTTATTTCGGCCTTCTCAGAGTTTACCTGCTTCAGCTGCTCTTTAAGCCTCTCTATTTCAGCCTCTAGTGCTTCTTCCTTTCCTTCTTTGTCATTACTAACTCTTGGGTTGAGCTTATTGCTATCAAATTCAGCAACAAAAGTACTAAAAGCCTCATCTTGAAATAAACGAGTAGCAGCCGGTTTTGATGCTTTTGGCCTCTCCATGCCATGATCCATATCTTTCTGCGAGAATGTTAATTCAAAGTCCTTGGAAGCACCATCCTCAGGCACATGTGATTTATTATGCACATTCCTCCTACCAGCCACAATGGTATGTACATTTTCCTGCTTTGCAGGGCTAGCGTTTTTGGGAAAACTGCGATTCTCTGACTGATTCGTATCTTGTTGTGATGTGTTATGGCTAGGTTCTTCATCAAATTTAGGTCTGCTCTTGTCTTCAACAAACAGTGAATCCTTTGCGTGATGCGTTGACCAGAAAGCACCAAGCTGTCCCCCACCTCCCCCACCCCCAGATGAAGGAGGAGGTGGTGGACTTCTTTGAGGCATTGGAGGCGACCTATTTGCAGCTTTTGCAATACCTATTATATTAATCATTTCCACATTTAGCAAGGTCTAAAAACAATTTGGCTATTCAATTAAAAAACATCTAAAACTTTTCAAATTTACTCAAATGTAACCAAGATATCGTATATTTTAAAATTCAAAAGTTCTGAATGAATTCAACCAAGTTCAGACCTGATACTTAATTTCATATCAGATAACTCAATCAGAGAAAGGATAACTCTACAGAAAAACAACATTTTGATTTATCCATGGGAAATGCCCTCACCTCCATGTATTCCAGCAGATTGCATTTCAGGTGGTCCGTCAGGCAATGACTTCTGCAAATTAACTGGTAGCTGCTCATTAACACGAAACCATACCTGCTTCCATGGGAAAATCCCAGGATCAGTAAGCAGAATGTTAGAATCTCTGCACCAGAAACTTCCATGGATGTAGATGATCTAAAACTAACCTAAGTTTATGGAGATGAGTATCCAATCAAGCAAAGCGCTTGCCTGCGTGATGTCTGGTCGGTCATCTGGTGATGCTTGAAGCATGTCTCTGATCAAGTCTGTCACTGGCGAGCTGTATTTGGGTAAATCTGGAATGCGATAGTTCCCATTTAATATTTGCAGCTTTGATTCTCCATCAAATGCACTCTTGAAGTAGCATATGCGATAGAGCAGACATCCAAGAGCCTGTGTAACGGCAGAGCAACTTTGGATCAGTTGGTAAGGGAAAATTTAAAGGTTACCAAATTTCAATAGAAATATAAGGTCCAATCCACTTACCCATATGTCTACCTTCTCATTTATAAGATCTCTCCGCAACAGATCCCACATCTAAGTCAAGAAAAAGAGGAAAGACATAAATCAAACACTTTTAACACAATTTCAGAAATTTTTGTTTCAAAGCACAGATCTCCTTCAACCTCAGGGGCTCTATAGGCAGGTGTTGTGTGCTTCCGAATGTTGTCTTCTTCAATACCCATTTCTTCAGGCTTCTCAAAGCGTTTATGATTTGTAGAGGTGCTCCCAAAATCACATAATTTCCACAGTCCATCAGGCCCCAGCAAAAGATTCTCAGCTTTCAAATCTCTGAAAATTGTGAAGAGTGAACTGGTTGCTAGAAACTTACTTAGCATTATCAAATAAGGTAACTTGGAAAGGGGTGAATATTATTAATACTTCGATAAAATATTAAAATCTCAAACTAAGGCTTGTTGAGTTCAATATGTTTATCAAACTCTAGATTACATTCCCGGTTTCTCAGGTTATAAGAGCACAGACACAAGTAATAAAATATGATCAGCCTCGGAGATCGCACTCTCATATCTACAAGTATTTAAAATCAAATTTACATAATCCACATTAAGCTAATGGATACCAGAGTACCAACTACAAACAAAGTGTCCACTCAATACAGCCAGAAACAGCAAAAGCTATCATTGGTGCAACTATTGGTGCAAGAGAACAATATAAAGTGGAATGCAGATTCTCTAAAGACTAAATATTTTTGGAAAGATGAATTCACACTAACAGACATTAAAATTAAATATCTTAGAACTTTACCGGTGAGCGATTGGCAGAGATTGAGAGTGCATAGCAAAGACAGCATTGCAGACATCTCTAAATATGGAAAGTACTTGTTTCTCCTCAAAATATGCTCCTCCCCTGCTCTCCAGCACATTAACCAGAGACTTTTCACAAAATTCCATTACAAGGAGTGCTTCCTTTGTTCTTCCCATATCTAAGATGGTATGTGCATAAAGTGTAACAACATTAGGATGCCCTTTGAGCGCCTTCATCACATTGATCTCCTTCATCACCAAGTCCGACAATTCTTCATCATTGTATATCATGTGCTTTAAAGCGTATTGCTTTGATGCATGCACAGCATCTCGAGCTAAATATACACAGGAAAATCCTCCCTCTGCAATGGCATTTCGAACATGAATCTTAAGATTGCCAACATCAACATTGCGACCTTCAAGGCCTGCTGGTTCTTTTTGAGTAAAATGTTTGAACCTCCACATGTTCAATAAAGAAGAGGAAGAAAAAACACTGCACACATTTATAAGAAAAAAGAAATTAGAATTGAACATTTATATCGTGTGAAAACCAAATATAAGCGATCCAAAACAAAGTGCATGATTGTTGTTTGAGAAACAGCATTAAAGCCCCAGAATTTCTAAAGATAAGAATAAACCAAAAGACCATGAACTTCTAAGCATAATCCACACATATAACTCCAATCATGCTGTGAGGCATTTCTAATGTCTGCAGACAGACACTTCCAGCTCAACCACAGTAGTTCAATTCAAAATTACATGGCTAGACCACCACAGAAAATGCTCAATGAGTCTTATGGTAATGTGCGCGCTCGCGAGCGTGTGTAAATTTGAAATCAACTGTTTACGTAGACCATGTTGCCTAAAAAATATTTGAGATGACAACCATATTAAAATTGATGTTAGCACTAGTTGATACAAATATAGTTTTGCCACGAGGTAATTCTCATGCTTACACAGCGCCACTCTCAGCTCAACCACAGTAGTTCATTTCAAAATTACATGGCTACACCACCACACAAAACCCACAACGAAAACAAAAAAACAAGATGCCAACGACGTTACATTGATGATAGTGCTAGTTAAGTTGAATAGATTGGGTTGACTAAAGAAAAGAAGCAAACCCATTGATAGATAATTGAGCAAAACAATGTCATGCATTTTAATTTATTCAATTGATCATCACCATCACATTAATCATAAAGGTCCAATTTTTGCATAATTCATGACTGAGTACACAATTAAGAAAAATACAATCTTTCAATATTAATCCCACAAAGACACATACATGCCATTGTTTAAGATCCAACAGTATAACTCTCAAGCTCCAACTCACTAAACATTAAATCATAAGTAAATCATGTACTAGAAAATGGATCTGATATATCCCAATTCAAGATCTGCCATTCAACTCTCAAAAAGGCACATATCACTTTACACAAGATCGATCCATTTATCCAATTATAAATAAAAGATCTCAAGCCATATATTGCTAAGAAAATATTTCGAAAGGAAAAAAAACTACATATCAACGAATAAAACAGAAAAAGAAACCCAGAAAAGAAAAGAATGTACCTGAGAGAATCAGATAAGATTGTTAAAGAATATTAGCTTAAACTGACTCTCTCAACTTAAAGATCTGAGACTTTTCTTTCTTGGATCTCAAAACATAAGAAACATAGTTGTTGTTTTTTTTTGGAATTTTGAGAGAGAGGTAGACGGTAAATGGGCAGCTAAGGCTAGGCTTTGGAGGGGTATTTAAATAGAGAAAAAAAGAGATGTGTAGATACAGAAATGTGTGTGTGTGTGTACGTGTGCGTGCAGGTGGTGATGGTGGTGGTGAATGCTTGTGGGCGGAGAATTTGACTGAAGCTTTCGGGTTATTAGGAGTGCGTCAACGTGACTTGCCCGCTAATGTGAATGTGGTGGTATTTGCTTTCATGTTGGAGTTAACGATAATTTAGTCACTATAATTTATCAATATTAACTAATTAGTCCCCGTCATTTCTCATGAACATGATGATCTTTATATTATACAATTGTTATTAAATTCAAGCTAACTTGAGAGGCTAACTCGGTAATTTATCGATTCAAGACTTTGCTCAAACTAGGTTTTATATTGAATTAAACTGGGAATTAAAACTTGATTAGTTAGATTAAACTTGATAGATCAACTTACTAAACAATTAACCTGAGATATATTTAGATTTATTTTTAAAAAGCAATAGAAATATTTTGATTTTTTCTTTAAAAAACCTAAAATAACATTGTTTCATATTTTAAATTGATTTAGATTTATTTGTCTAGCATGTTCATCAAATAATGGATTAGATCAGGTTTTATAATTATGTTTTTATAGTACTCTTTTTTTAATTTAAGAAACCATCTTTTCACTTTTGAAATTGAAAAACATGGGAGTAAAATAATTAATTTATTGGTATTGAAAAACTCAAAAGCATTCTTATCGTTTGTTAATTTAACATGTGTTTATGAGTATCTTTATTCCAAACTTGCAATTTTCTTCTAATGAAAAAGAAAATGAAATAAAGTGGAAAGGCATAGAATTGACAAAGGGACTAGACAATAATCGAATTTAAGAATAAAGGGACTAAAACTAGGTTTGGTAAACTTCAAGGACTAGAACTCACTCTTCATGCTCTTACTTCTTTAAGACACATGGCTCGTGTTTTTGGGTTGCAAGTTAGATTGTCAATTTTAACATTGAGTATGACGATGATCAATGATTGTTAAGTACTGTGATATTAATGATTTAAACGTTAATTTGGAGCAATGTGGTCTTGGTGATTAATTAAAGTTCATGGAGGAAATTGCAATTAAGCAAATTAATTTGCTTTCAGAATTACAATTATGCAAATTAATCGAGGATGGCTATATTATGGATAAATTATCGTGCTTGAGCTATAACTAGTAATACTTATTTAATATGAAAAACAAACATAAAAATAATTGAAAAAGAAATTTCTGAATATATAACAATATTCTTATCACGGATTTAACATTTTTTTATTTTTGTAATTGAGTAATTATTGATAGTTGTGATCCGAGTAATGTGTGTTTTAAATTCCTTTTTTTTGTTAAATTTTAGCATATATTTATATTCATAATTATAATAAACAAAGGCTTTATTATTTTTATTATTGACAAAGATATGTGGTTGTGGTAGATTTTTTAAATATTTTTTGTTTAAAAATATATTAAAATAATTTTTTTTTATTTTTAAAATTTTTTTTTGACATTAGTATATTAAAATAATTTGAAAATATTAAAAAATATTAATTTAAAATAAAAAAATAAAAAAAATTAATTAATTTTTAAATATTTTTAAAATACAAAAATAAACAAGAAAAAAATATAAAAATCACGCCTCCAAAAGTCACTCCTCCCGTTCCGTTCCCATTGGGATAGGTGGGAGTGGTAACCACCTAAACCCCCTTGTCGGCACATTCCTACTACCTAAAAAGAATCTATTTTATCATTGCTGATAAAAAAAGTATTTATTTTTTTATAGTAAAGTATCTATTTATGATTTTATTAATAAAGAGCACTTGTTCTTGACGGATGATTCTCAAGAACACTTTATTGTTGTTGTCGTTGAACAATGACATGGAAAGTGTGACCATTGAGAATAAAGTATGAATTCATACTTGATAAAATATATATATTACTCCATGTTGGAGAATCAAAGCATTCTCCATCCATCTAATTTGATCTGTGATGTAATCTTTTCCTAACTTTGTTTTTTCCAATGTTATTATTAAACTGGTAAAGTTTATGGCGTTGATTAGAATATAGTTAATTCAAATTTTGTTAAAATATTAATTTAATGTTAATTTATTTTGATTCAACGGAAACAATCAAAATTCAATTTAACTTTTAAAAAATAATTCAAAATATTGCTTCAAATATAGTTTTTAGATCTGACTCAGTCAAAAACTCAAGTTCTGAGTTTTGATTGGGTCACCAGGTTATTCAGGTTAATTTTTTTTTTTTAAATCAAAACAACATTGTTTTAATAAAAAAATAAAAATCAATAAGTTGTAACTGAGTTTTTAACTGAGTCTTACCAGGTCAACCCATTAGATCGGCTAGGTCACACCGGGTTTTTTCTACCTCTAATTTTTTTTCAATTAGACTCGATTGTAGCCCTGGATTGACCTACAAAATCAAGTTTCAAAACTATAGTTTCAATATTTTTTTTCTTAGATCTCAATAACTTTACCTTTTTGTCTATCATTCAAAGAAGAAAAAAGAAATGCGAAAATTATATAATGAATCTAATTTTACGTTAATGTAAATTCGAAGCAATTAACTCAATTCATCTTTGTATTTTTTTTACACTTCTAATCGCTTTTGATTTATCTTTAAATGAAGAATCATTCTTCAATTTATCATTATATAAAATATTCATTTGGATGAATTGATGAAATATGACAAATATAAAATAAATTTGAGGAAATATATTTCACAAGGGGTTGTTTGCTTGATGAGCAATGGCACAGACACAAATTGTAAATAGCCCATTTGTATAAGGATGTAATTCTTTGTTGGGTAGACTATATTCTTGCTCTTACAGGGATTCATCAATATTCCATTTCCACCTCCGTAGTTTTAGATTTTCTTATTTGACCCCTGTAATTTTTAGGAAGCTAACATGTTTCGTAATCTCTTTTATTCTACTTAGTTTTTACTTATTTTTCCTCTGAATTTACCATATATTTTATAATATCTCATTAAAATACTTAAAAACCTGAAAGACACTCAAACCCAAAATTCAAAAAATAGCATATTTAATTACTAGGGGTAACATTGGAACTTCTTAGAAACTAGAAGGGTAACATTAAGAACCTTTATGAGATGCAAATGGAATATTGATGCGTCAATAGGGATGAAATTGTAGTTTACCCTTGATTGTTTGTCTCCACAAACAAATTCTCTCTCTGAGTTATAAACCCTAAAAGCCTCCTCCTGATTCGTAAACCCTACTGCTCCAACTCTACAGCACTCCCCACAATCCTCTCTCTCCCTCTTTGTCCCTTTGTAATGGAGAAGCAGCAACAAGAGGAAGAGCCATTGTCATTAAACTCAGACCTTAAAAAACAAGAAACTGTATTATGCGAAGAATGCAAAGAAAAACCATCAAAATACAAATGCCCAGGTTGCTCTGTACGCTCTTGCAGCCTCGATTGTGTCAAAGCTCACAAGCAACGCGCTTCCTGTTCTGGAAAACGAAGCCAGACCCACTTTGTCCCTCTATCTCAATTCGATGACAATCTCCTCTTGTCCGGTACTTCTCTTTCTCTCCCTGTTTCTTTTTGTTCAATGAAAGAATGCTTTTTGAGTCTTGTTTGTGGTCGAATTGTAAATTTTCCATGTTGGGATGGTTTCTTTTCTTGAGTTTTTTCTCCTTTTTTTTTGGATGAATGGTTTCGTGGTGTGTTTCTACTTTGGGTTATAGTATTGAGATTTGTGGATTCTATTTGATTATTCTATTTTGGAGCTCCTTTTGCAAGTTTTGGTGCTTTTTTTAGCTTGTTTGATCAGGCGAATTGTTTGGATGGAAATTTACACATTCTGATGCTACCTGCTATAGATTATAATTTGCTTGAGGAAATCAAGAGGGTTGCTGATTCTGCTCGGAGGACGAGAACTAAATTGCACCCACATCCTCCTTATTCTAGATTTCCACCTCACCGTCAAGACCTTAAACGTGCTGCTGCAAGACGGAGAACGAAGCTCCTTTTCCTTCCTAGTGGAATGTCAAAGAGGGAAAAGAACCAGACTCAATACGACCCAAGGTTCGTTTGGTGAAAGCTTATCCTTTTGGAATCTTGCTGATATTTATTCGTAACTTAGCCTGTTTGAATTTGGCTTTCAATGGTTTTATCTGGTGATCTTCTGGGATTTGATATTCTGTCGTATGAAAATTTTGGTTCCATGTTGCCATGTTTTTATGTTATCTTGATATATAAATTTTCGAGCTGAGTAATTTTTTCAAATAAATAGCTGCATTTTTACTATTGAGTACCCAGAGGTTCTTTTGGAGCTAAAGCTCACCAACTTTAGTTGCTTTTTTCTTTCATGTTATTTCTCAATTTTCAGGCTGAAGTGAGAAATAACATTGCATTTGAACTTTGAAATCTGATTTTTGTCTTTCATAGGAAAATAAATATTGAAAAGCTGAAGCTATTGAAGCTACCAACCAAATAGGACCTTTGTCTATTGAAGCTACTGGTTTGAAGAGTTGTATATTTTGACCTGGATTTAATACTTAACCATTATTACTTTCTGATCATTTGTTTCAGGAAGAAATCCATCTCTTGGACAATTGAGTGGCGGTTTCACTCAACTGATGTTGTTTTACATGACCACGGGTAAGGTGTCTGACCATCTTTCATGAGAACTCTCCTCTTTGGTAGTCTTCTGCTGTTTATATCAAGGATGAGCAAGGTCCATAACGAACTAAGGCATTTAATTTTTTATACAGAGTACATGAAGACACCGAACTTTTCTCTGTAATTGAGAAGCATTTGAAACCTGGACCATGGAACCATCCATTAAGGCAATTTTGTGATCAGCCTTTGGACTCCCTCAACTTTTTTATCCGCAAGTATCCAAAGGTATTCTCGATTAATACTAGCTCCAGGTTATGTGTGTAGATGTGAATGCTTTTCTATGCAAGAATTGATATACTTATCTGTTCTTTTATTTTCTCATGTTCTACGGTGTTTTTATGGTGTGATTATTTAAGCAACCCATTATGAAATATTGTATTAGTTTGAATGGGTTTAACCGCCTTTCCTCTTTTTTCAAAATAAATTGAAATTGCGTGAGGAAGATGATTTATTTTAACTGTGAAATTTTGCTTCACCATGTCAAGTGTTGACCCGATGTTTTACATTCAAGATTCTTTTTTTTTTCAGGGACCCAAGTCAACTTTCTGTGAGATTAACACCAAGGCCTCTTTAAGGCAGCAATTAGCCAATGTAGTTATCATGGAACACCCTGTTATTCATGTTTTCCTTCCATCACACAAGTATGATTTTGAAGTTGTCAAAGATGTTCGTCTTGTCAATCATAGATTGGATGCTAAGAATTCTGCCAGCAATGATTGCCCAAGTCCAAAAGGCATTGTCTTTAGGGAAGAGCAAATAGAAGATGAAGCCAATATTTGCTCTTCTGATCCCCAAGTTTATGATTTGATGAAAAATGAAATTTTGAGCCCGTCAAATCAAATCTGTCATCATAACACATCTGTGAAAGCATTAGAAAACATATTTGATGACTCTTTGGCTGTGAGAGAAGCAGCAGCTAATGGTGTGCATTCCAGCTCCAAGAGTGAAGGGACTTTTGAGAATATGGAATTTGACTTTGATCAAGGTTTGATGGATGCATACTCAGATCTCATTGCACAAATTAATCCTGATGACTTTCTTGATTTAGAGGGTGTGTTTTCCAAGGAAGAAGAAGAGAGGAATGATCTTTTGGTTCCATGGGGACTTTTTCAGTGGTAGAGGAATTGGAAGAGGGGGAGATTGCAGAATAATTGATTCTGGATTCAAATTAAAATTCCACAAGCAAACTGTAAACGGAGCACCTGCCAAGATTTTCTTGTCCAGCTGGAGTTAATTTTCACCGCCATTAACCTTTGATGGTTGCAGCTTATCTGTCAAACGGGCACAGTTTGTTTGATTCTATGGCTATAACTCAGAGACAAGATAATACATGTTTTTCTTCATATGACACATAAAGAGGCCGTTTAATTGGTGCATTGGATCTTGTCACCAGTCATAGCAATAAGATTTTATCAGACTGACAGGGCCATCCCATGCTTGTTTTCTTTTTCCCTACTTCTGAAAGTGCTCCTGATCCACTTACAAGCTGCGCCATTCATAAACTAAGATTGTGCGTCTTGGGTCGGGTTTTGAGCTTTTATGTTTTGATAGTCAAAACTCCATGGTAAAAGTAAATTTTGTTTGTCAATTTATCTTTATTTGGATATGATTTCTACATGTACTTGACTGGTTGGAGATATAGTAGTATACTAGTAAACTGAGCACTGCATGGTGTTTTAGAATTTGATATATTCTATTACAATTTAGTTGCGTTGTTGTAGGTGGTGTTTTATGCTCTTAAGATTTTTTGCTTGCATGATGATTTATAAAAGATACGAACTTTACACCTAGGCTGTTTCAAGATCAGAAGTAGATACTGTATAGATAAAAGGGCATGGCGGCATGGACACCTCAAGAATCTCTTGTAGCATAAAAATTATAGTCTTCACGAAGGGTCACGACTCATACAGATGGGTCCTTTTACAAGCACCATAGAGCTATATCATCAGCGGTCTCCCCACCCCCACCCTCCTAAGATCACTTCTTGACTCTTCATCATCTTCAGCTAATTTCCAGAGATCTCCTTTACTGTAGCATTCACAAGCCCGTTGCACTAGGACTGATTCTTTCTCCATGTTCGCTTCCACATTTTCTGAAGTAAATAATGTCCAATGACATGACACCAAAACTATAAAGATCAACCTTCTTTCCCTTGATTGTTTAACGGAAGTTTTGAAAGTCCAAAATCAGAAATCTTTGCTGTAAAAGGATAATCAAGAGTATGCTTTGAGGCTTTATGTCATGGTGTATGGTTTGAAACTTTGCACGCTGCATTCTTCCGTGCAAGTACAAGTGGCCTCTTGCAATCCCTGGTGCATTCTGTATTCTTTGTTGCCAGCTAAAGCCTTAAGAGTTCCAAAGAGGAAGCGTGATAAAGAGCCGTTTCTAGTTTCGTTGCTCTCCTTTGTTGAAGTTGCGAGTAACCTAAACGAATTCTTGTGGTGAATCTGTCCAGTGGTTCTCACCTCACTTACAAATTCCTTGGTGCCTTCTTGGAGCTCTTTGTCCAACCTTTTGACAGCAATATATATAAACACATATAATACATTACAAAAAAAAAAAAAAAAAACCCTAAAACAGACCAGTGTTTTACAGTGAATGGTTGATGGTGCAATCCACAATTAAACTACTATTTTATTATTGATGGGCAAGCTTGGATTTAGAGATATAAGAGTCTAGGGGTGTTCAAAATAACCGAGAAAACCGAAGAAAAATTAACCGAAAAAACCGAACCGAAAGTAAAAACCGATTAAACCGATTTAAAAAACCATAACTGTTAACAGGTCCGGTTCGATTTCGGTTTTGACCCAGAAACCGAGTCAAACCGAACCGGACCCATTAAACCATTAAAATAAAAAAGTACTATAAATAGTTAAGTTAACCTAATTGGCCTCCCTCTCTAACCCTAACATATTCTCATCTCAGTTCTCTCACAATCACAAAGCCGTCTTCATCTTCCTTCCCATTTGCAACAAAAACCCCATCTTCCTCAATAATTAATTCACAATCTTCCTTTCTCAGAAACCTTCTTCATTGAAGCAAGTCAGCAACGACAGTAAGGTATTAACTTCTGAGAGCTCTCAAAGGAAGAAGAATCATTTTTTCTTGCCCGCTTCTTTACAATTTTATTCTTAATTATCCATCCAGGTTCCATTAACTTTCAAGCACGGTTCTTCTGTTATTTTTATAGCATTGACTGAACCATCGACGTCAAAAACTGAGGTTTAAAACAATGCTCCATACACGGGACAAGTTGATTTATTTGTCACCATTATTTGGCTCCATACACAGTACGCTCCCACTCATTCCAAACAAGGAAAAATTAGTGTTTGATCGGTGAAGGGATTCGGTTTCCTGGTTTTTTGCCAAAAAAACCGGATTTAACTTCGGTTTGAACCGGATTTCGGTCCGGTCCGGTTAATATTTCATAAAATTAATATAACTCGGTTCGGTTGGTTTTTTTAGTCTAAACCGAACCGAACCGTGAACACCCCTATAAGAGTTTATTCTATGTGACTTATTAGTAATTACATTGAAGAAAGGTGTTAATATGTAATTTCTTGTTTTTTCTACAGTATAATTACCAAATAACCCTTAAAAAAAATTCCATTTGATTCAAGGGTTTTTCAGGTTTTTTTTATTTTTTGTTCATGTCAATTACTTAATGGTTCTAAAAAAATAAACTGTCTTTATTATAGATGTAAAGTCATTTTAGATTTTTTGTAATTTTTTGTAATTTTACATGAAAAATTAGTCATTAAGGATTTGTGTGGAGTATAATTATCTTTTAATTTTTTTATTATAATATAATGGCCTAATTACCCTTCAGATAAAAAAAAAAAACCTAGGTAAGAGGACTATTTTGGTCTTTCTCTTTTTAAAAATATGCCAAAACAACATTTTAAGATGCAAGAAGGGCATTTTGGTCTTTTCATATATATATATATATATATATATTTTTGGTGAATTCCATATCACTGAAGGCACTTTCATCTTTTAAGTTTGCTAAATTGAATTTTTAATCTAAAAAGTTGTTAGTGCGTGTACAATGCATGGAAGGTGCTTATGCACTTTAAATGGTATGTGTGACACCTTCTAATAACCAAAATTACCCTCTCATCTTATCATTGGATATGTCACCGCGTCTTTTTCATGGTGGTGCAACATGGTTTGGTAGAGGTGGAGTGATTTGTCACTGATAGGTCTTTTTTTCCTTTCTTTTTCTCTCCTCTCCTAAAAATTGCAGGTTTGTCCTTATTTGTTAACTATTTCAACTTCAATTCTTATTCTTTTGATTTTTAATTTTGTTCTTGGTCCTTTTATAAAAAAATTTATTTGTTTTCAATTTTATCTTTCAATTCTAATTTATCATGTATTATTTTTCCATTTTAATCTATATTCTTTTGATTTTTAATTTTTTTTCCTTGATCTTTTTATAAAAGTTTTATTGGTCTTCAATTTCATTATTCAATCCAAATTTATGGTATATTATTTTTTACAATTTGGTCATGATTCTTTTGATTTTTTTATCCTTTTGTTAATGTTATTATTATTCTCAATTTAACTCTCAAATTGAAAATTTGTTATTGCCCCCTAATTTATTTTTTATTTTGATTTTAACTCTCATTCTTATAATTTCTATTTTTTTATTTTGAATCTTTTATTGTGTATTTTTTTAAAAAATTTATCCTTTAACATTTCATTTATTTGGAATTGAGCTTTGTAGTTTTCCTCTACATGTTGCTTTCAGTTTTATGATCCGGGTCATAGATTTAAAAAGTTAGTGGGGGTTAACATTTTTTTTGACTTATTTTCTTTTCCAATATCGTCATTCAACATTGTTATTTTTTAAAAAATTGATTTTGTAGTTTTCTTCAATTTCTTTTCCTATCGGGTTATTTCAACCTCAAGACCTAGAACATGGGTCTGACAGGTTAACCTATACTAGTTTACTTGTTAATGTTCAAATTGCATATTTATCATGCTAGCTTGGGTTGACTTACATCAAATTGTTTTTGTTATTTTTTCATTTTATTTCATCATGCTATATTAAATTTGCTAAAAACTAAAAAACATCAATTTTTTCACTTTTAAATAAAAGATTTTTACTCGGGTTATCATGATTGCTTTTATATATCCGTTTACTATTAGTGTCTATCTTTTTATTCTTTTGTTTATTTCAAATAAAACTAGTTTATTTGATTGGTTAAGACTCGTCTAGTAATTTTCAAGATATTTATAATTGTAAGAACACAGATTTGTATCCCTCTTTCCTTCATCTGAATTTTACGTACAAATTTTCCTTCTATGGAGGTAAGACATCCGGGAGAGATTATCGTCATAGAAAGCAAGTTTAAAAATGCAGAGGTACCCAAGAGTTTTTGTTTTAATGATAACAGTATCATTAGATCGCATTTTGTATAGCAATATCAAATATCTCTCTGATTAAGGGGTTAAATAGTCAAATCTTACCTGTTACACTAAGCCTCTAAAACATAAGATCATGAAATGGATTTTGATATTTTACCTAGTATAGAAATAAAGAATACTAGGTAAAATTGGAGTTAAAAAAAAAAGAAAAACTAGAACTTCTCCTTCAAATGCAATATTTCTCTATGAAAAATATGTTTTTAAAATTTTTTCAAATTTATACAGAGTTTCAAAAATATATTTTAAAGGTTTTTCACAATTCTTATTCATAAATTTTTCATTGTTTTTTTTTAAAAAAGACATATAAACAAGAAATTGTTTTTAAATATAAGAGCTTTTTAGCAATATATAAAAATTAAAATTATTTTTTTTATATATTTTCATACGTATCATAAATTTAAATCTTATTGTAAATCTAATATAAAGATTATTTTTAAGTTAACAATATAATTTTCGCATGATATTTTTAATTTGAATAAAATAAAATTAATTTTCTATAATTACATTATTATAAATACAAAATACTAAGAAGACTTTTGTAAATTATGGTTTTGATTTTTTTATGAAAAATAGCTTAATCTAAGGGCCCGCTTGTTTGCTGGAAAGTAGTTTATTTTTGGAAAGTGAATTCCGGGAAAATGAATTATTTTTCGATATTTGGTAGTGTAATGAAAAATAAGTTGGAAAATATTTTTCAGTGTTTGGTTATGTCAGGGAAAATGAGCTGGAAAATAATTTATTAATATTTTATTTTTCTCAATTTTATTAAAATAATGAGGAACAAATCTTACAAATTAAAAAATTGATTGAGAATGAAATTTAAAAAAATATAATTTCATAAATTATCTCAAATAAAATAAATAATAATCAAAATAATAGAGATCAAATCTAAAAAAAAAGATGAAGAAATTAAAATAATAATAATTAACATTTCATTTATTATTTCAAATAAAATAAGTAACAATCAAAATAATGAGGACCAAATTTGATAGATAAAAAAATTCAATAAAAAAATGATAAGGAAAAAGCAAATAACAATTACAAAAATGAGGACCAAAGTTAATATAAAAATTAAATTTTAAGAGATGAAATTGAAAAATAAATATTCAAAAAAAAAAAATATATATATATATATAGCAATTAAAAATTTGAGGACCAAATTTGATATAATCAGCAAATAATATGACATTTTTAAATTTTTCATAACTTCCGGAAAGTGTTTTCTGCCCAAATTTTTCAAGAAAACACTTTCTTGGAAACCAAGCCAAATTTTCCTTTGACTGGAAAGTGTTTTCCGTTGACCAATTTTTTTAATGACAAACAAACACAGGAAAGTTTAGAAAGTGATTTCTAAAAAACAAACATAGCCCTAGATGTATTTTTGTTTTTTAGTGAAAGAATTAATCTTCATTTTCAACAAAGAATGCATTTTTTTTTAATTTTATACTAATTTATTTGCCCTTGTTTAATTGCGGGCCAAACCATTTTTTTAAAAACATAAAAGTAAGTTATCAAGAGGTTAAAGATTTTTTTGTAATGCTACAAACTCAGGCAAGATAATAAATCTTTAAGTGTTAGCTCGATGTGAATTGATTTATTTAACATGTTTAAAGGAAACTTCGATGACTTTTTTTTAAAAAAAATGTTAAACGATAAAATAATAATAATAATAATAAGGCAAAATATAAAAAGTGTACATCAAGCCATGTAAACTTTTTAAACTAATAATCTGGGATATTAGATAAAAAATACATTCAATGACAAAATAATGAAACTCAATTCTTTACAAATATAATATTGAATGATGAATTATCATTATTATTATTATAAAAATTATTATTCTCATTCTCATTTTTATTCTTATTATCATTATCATTATCATTAATAATATTGTCACTATCATTATAGCTACCACCATTACTATTATTATCAATAAGTAATATTATAATTGTTATTAGTATTATTATCGTGATTACTATCATTATTATCATTGTTATTATCATTGCTATTATTATGATTGTTTATACTATTATTGTAATTATTATCACTGTCATTATAACTAATATTATCATTATTTTTATTCTTATTCATTATCATTCTTATTACTGTTATAACCACAATTGTTTTTTATTATTAAATTTGGAAAAAATATTATTACTATACAAAAAAATTCATAAATTTAATTTGAAGGGTAAAATTAAAATTATTATTATTATTAAATTAAAAAATATATTATTACTATTGAAAAAACCATAAATTTGATTTGAATGGTAAAATTAAAAACTATAAGAACTTTGAAAAAAGAGCCAATGAAAAAAAAAAAGAAATCAAAAGTAGAAGGATCAAATTGAAAAACATAATATACACAAATTAGAATTGAAAAGGTAAATTGTAAATAAATAAAACTCAAACAAAAGAGAAAAAGATCGAAATAAAAAATTAAAACAAAGAGAATGGATTCTGAAACACCAACAAAAAAAAGAGACGGATTTAGAAGGATTGAAACTATAAAAGAAATAAAAACAAAATTAAAAATTAAAAGAATGAGGATTGAAATGAAAAACAAAACATACAATAATTGTAATTGAAGGAAAAAATAATAATAATAAAAAAAATTCTATAAATGGACTAAGGATGAAATAAGAAATTTAAAGAATGAGGACTAAATTTGACAAATAACAAATAAAGAGGACAATTATGCACTTTAGTTGTTAGGAGAGATAAAAGAAAGAAACAAACATAAAAAATCGATCATTGATGGCAATCTAACCATTATCAGCTTACATACCCTGCACCATATGAAAGAGGGCACGACTACGCATTTAGAGAGATGGTGGATAACCAGATTTGGTCATTGGTGGCGGCGACACACGCGCCACCTGAATGGCACAGACGTCGCTCACTTGCTAGTGTGTTTGGAACACGCGCCAACAACTTTTTGATTAAAAAATAAAAAGTAAATATACCAAAACAATCTTATAGTCCTCTTAATTACACAAAAAATACATGTGAAAAATACCAAAATACCCCTAAATACAAACCTTATCTTTTGTATTTTCTAAGGCTAAAAACGTTATTTTACTATATATGAAAACTGAAAAAACCTGAAATATCTTTTCTAGCAACCTATGTTTTTTTTTTATCTTAATGGTAAATAAGTATTTTTACTATTACGAATATTGTGAAAAGCTAAGAAAGCTTTTAGTCAACGGTTCTAAATTTTATTGATCTCAAAGGTAAAATAATATTTTTACTATGTTAAATGTTTTTTGAAAAGGTGCATATATATCTCTAAATCTAAGCAATTTTTTAATGACCACTTAGCTTACAAAAAAAAATCCAAAACACTTTTAGATCAAAACCTTAATTAAATTTAAGTTATTCAAGAAAAAGTAAATAATTTTATTCTAGCAATCAACAATAATTTATATACAGAGTTACAATGAAACTCCAACATCCTTTAGAAAACTGAAAAACAGAAAAGGAAAACTACGTACAATTTATTGACCTGGGTCCAGCCCAGTCTGTTTTATATTAGTTGTCGGCGGCCCAAAACAAAAGTGGAAGCGTAGAGCTGCCGGGCACAGGCTAGTATATACGCAAACACCCCATATGTGGTACAGACTGCAAGGCAAAACCCTAAAGATAAGTAGATGCGCTGAAGCTTTTGCACGCTCTCGTAATGCTTCATTCTCACAACGTCCAAGTGTTATTGCATCATCCTAATGATTATCATCAGCCGTTGTGGGAATGAACTTTATGAGACTGTGTATACAGATAGATTCATTAAAGCGTATGGTTTTTTTTTTTTTTAATAAGTAAAACAATATGTGTGATTCGTTCCAATTCCATTTGCCTAGTTTATTTTCATTTTTCCTTGAAGAAATTTAAGAACAAGTGGAATTGGAGGTATCCCATGTAATGCTTTTTACCGTGTATTGTCATTTTTTACATCGTACGGTTTCTGGGCTCGAGGATGTCTTGTATTAAGCCATCACCAGACAACAGGTTTTGAAATAGATCTGCTGTTAAGGGATCCTGATCTTGTTCTGACGCATCTTTTTAATCTTGATCTATATGATATTAGTTTATAATTAATCTCTTGAATGATTATTGTTTGTTTGCAGGCTGGACTGGCAGGAAGAAATGTATTCAGCGATGTCGTCGGTTTTTTCACGAAGGCAAAGCTTTCGAGTTGTAGGTGTTCTTGGAAAATTTTGAGTTAATAGTTGATAGCTTCTTCAATTTTTTTGTATGATGCAAGCTATAGATTTGAATCCTTCCCTTTTTGTTGTAATTACCATATTTGATAATGATCAAAGTTTATTTTCATTTCACAGTATACATACTGAAATATTTATAGAGTACATTCTTGATTTAATTGCTTATGTGTTTTCATAATTCAAAGTTATTTAGTTTACAGTCAAAATTGCCTGCCGGGTGCACGAATTTGTCATATGTTTGTAGATTTGTAGTTGTAAAATTAATTTATGATTCCATTTTGAAGTCGTCTGTAGTACTGAATCTGTATCGGAAGATGAGTTTCTTAGTTCATGTCAAGTATTGTGCAAAGATAAAACTGTAGATGTACCTCTCTCCTACCTCTGCACTCAATGAGGTGTCATTTTTTTTTATCATCTTGATTGGCTAAAACGTAAGCTTTTTTCATCGCTGACAACAAGAAGAATCTGTGTGAGGCGTGAGCAAGTCCTCTGTCAGATGTTGATGAATGCCTTTTTTTACGTCCTGCCCTGTTCTACGGTTTCTACCTTTTGAAAACATTGATTAATTTGGTTCACATGCAAGGTAACTTGTTCCCTTTTCGTATCTGCCTCAAAAAAATCTCATTACATACTTGACCACATGAAATCCAATAAACCGACTTCGTTGGGGTTATCATTACATTATTGTTTAATGTTGCTACATCATAAGAGATGCTTCCCTCAACATCGCGGTGATCTTTCTATTATCTTGTTTTTAGATTGAAAAAATATCTTATTTAACTAATCTTCATCCAATATTATAGTTGTAGAACCCTAATTAGTCAATATAGATTTTATTATACAAAACTAATTACAAAAAAAAAAAAAAACTATCATCTTTTAAGCATCCTATTTGTATTGCTGATTTTGTCTAAAATTACTAAATATCTATTTTATTCTATTTTTTTTAAGGTTTTCCTATAATATTTCTGACTTAAATGCCAGTGAATATTGAGGATTCAAAATAATTCTCAATTATATTGTACATATTTCTAACTCTAGTCACGGTGAATAAATCAGTAAAATTTGAATTGAAACCAAAACACAATTTTATTATATTTTTAGAGAAAAAAAAGACATATTTTTAGATTTACATTTTACAGTATAAGTTTATAATCCAATATTAAGTAAAGTCATAAAAAAAGAAGTGTGAGAGACTTATAAATAAATCCAAAAGGATCCCTATTTTTTTTGGAATTTTCATATATCTTAAAAGGTATGTTTGGCTAGATATTGAAATTAAAAAGAGTATAAAAAAAGATATAAAGGTGTGTTTTGCCTTAGCCAAAAGAAAATGGGTCGACTGGGCCTAAGGTCTAGGCCGACTTCAACAGTTCTTCTATTTTTGGACTGGACTAAATCATATGACTGGACTTAATCTAGTCCAGTGACCAAGCTGGTTGATAGCAATAGATAAGCATGTGTGAATTATAATTCACGCATGCTCGCACAATGACAAGTTAATTAAAATTGCAAAAACAGGGGAAAGAAAAACTTACCTGGTTTGTTGGAGACGAAGTTAATGGCGATAGAGCGCCGGTTGGATAATGCTCATTTCTTCCCCTTTGTTTATGTTTTCATTGTTTCCTTTCTTTGGCTTGTGGGTTTTTCCTTCCTCTGCCTCTCTGGTCCTTTTGTTTGGCTAGATATTAAAATTAAAAAGAGACTCATAAATAAATCCCAAAGGATCCCTATTTTTTTTCTTGGAATTTTCATATATCTTAAAAGGTATGTTTGGCTAGATATTAAAATTAAAAAGAGTATAAAAAAAGATATAAGGGTATGTTTTGCCTTAGCCAAAAAAATAATGGGTCGGTTGGGCCTAAGGTCTCGGCTGACTTCAACAGTTCTTCTATTTTTGGATTGGATCTAGCCATATCATATGGCTGGACTTAATCCAGCCCAGTGACCAAGCTGGTTGACAGCAATATATAAGCACGTGTGAATTATAATTCACGCATGCTCGCACAGTGACAAGTTAATTAAAATTGCAAAAACAGGGGAAAAAAAAGCTTACCTGGTTTGTTGGAGGCGAAGTCAATGGTGATGGAGTGCTAGTTGGACAATGCTCCTTTCTTCCCCTTTGTTATGTTTTCATTTGTTTCTTCTCTTGGTGTTTCTTCTCTCTGGCTTGTGGGTTTTTCCTTCCTCTGCCTCTCTGGTCCTTTTGTTCTTTATGTTTTTCTCTGTTTTTTTTTTGCCCCCTAACTCTCTCTATGTTTTTGTTCTTTGTCTCTTTCTTTTTGTCCCCCTAGTAAGTGGCTTTTCTCTGGCTTTATAGGGTGAGAGAATGCCCTGGTGGTTCGTCTGATTTCTCCTAGGATAATGATCCTGTAGATGAGGATAAGCACGGTTTGTTCATTCGTGTTTGAGGAAAACAGGGCACGACTGTTGAAGATGACCCATCCTTACATCGAAGAAGCACCGTGTGGGCGAGAGAAATTGAGGCCACTATAAGGTTTGGTAGAAGATAAATTTGATCCACATTTTGGATCAATTTTGGTTGAGCCGATCTCCCCTAAGATGAGGAAGAAAAGGATGAATAATTGGTTTAGAAATGACGCTATTTTTTTTTCTAACTAAAATGACTATCTTAAGTTTTCCCCTTGAAGTTATGACATTTAACAATCGGGCCTTTTATTCTTAGAAATGTTTTTTTTTTTTTAATTTCGCTCCTTGATTAATGTAATTGGATCCCTGAATTTCCACGTCATTTACAAAATAGTAATTGGTATAAAATTTAACCAATTTAGTCCTTAATTGACTCCTCAAACTTTTAATTCTTTCAAAATTACTACTGGAAAAATAAATTAACCCCCTCATAGTATTAGTTCCCATTCAATTTGGTCCCTAAAATTTAATTTCTTGCAATTGTAACTCAAATTGACCTTAAACTTTGATATTTATTCAATTAAGCCCCTGATTGCATTAATTAAATTAATTCAAAGTTTAATTAAGTCCCTAAACTTATCAATCATTTTAATTTTTAGCTAAATGGACTTCCAACTTTATAATTCCATTCTTATTACTCCTCAAACTGTCAATTTATACCGTCCTAACTTAATTCTTAATTATTATTTTTTAAAAAACTTAAAATTGAGTTATGACAAGGGAAGTGCTAAATCAATCAAGCAAAATTGCTGGATCACAAATCATATATCATGAGAGAGTATAGCTTTCCATCTTGTGGTTTTATAAGAAGAAGAAACAACCAAACTTCAATGTCACTGAACAATTTCCATTGCACCACTAATTTAAGGATAAATGATAGCATAAATAACCATCTCAGCTTATCCCCCCTGTTTTTCTATTCCCTGTTTTACTAGTAGATCTTGCGCCTGTCATCTCTTGTGTTCCTCTAGCTGAGGGTGCAGCAGTAGCTGGGTTCCTCCTCTTCTCAGAATTTCTCCTCGTCATGTCAGGATAAACAACGGTTCTATGGTAATCCAGGTGGTATGAAACTCTGCTCAAATATCTCAAGTATAAAGCCAATACTATAGCGATGGCCTGTTAAGAATGAAATTAATATTATTATAATTAATACTAAAAGGGCCGTGTTTAGTAATGAGTTTAGACTGCGTTTAAGAGTATTTTTTAGCGTTCGTTTGGGCTTAAAGACGTTCTTGATACAAAGATATTATATCATCATACTCAGTACATAATTCATCTTTGCCAAATCAAGAGTTAATCACATTACCAAACACAAAGTGATATTAAAGTTACCACAAATCAATTTTTTTATTGATTTACCTCTAGAACAAGTGCACCAATAACAACCCATCTGATGATTTTCCAGTTAATAGTGAGAAAGTGGTAGGTTGAGTGGAAACTGCCACTTCTGTCATTAGGAACAACCTGTGTTGAAAAACAAAATCCTGCATCAGATTCTGCAATTGTAATTTGCATGTGGTAGACAAGCATATAGTACATCACAGAATTCAACAGTAACCCTACAATGAAGAGAAAACGAAAGCAAAAAGGTAGAAATAAGATTGGAATCCATCAGAAATTACATCCTGATGGCATGATGTTCTTTTACAACTGTAAGAAGACCTGGACCTTGCTTCAGCCTTCAAGTAATATGAATTTTCATGACCTTTTGCAGACTACTAGAGACCAATGTTCCGGTTCGTCTTGAACTATAATACAACTAATCAAGAGCAATGCAGTGACATTACCTGTTCCCAGTTGTGATTAAAGAGCATGAAGGAAGCAACTCCAACTTGAGCCACGAAAAGCGCAACTAGGAGCAAAGAGTACTACAAACTGTTAAGAAATCGCTAATCAAACCCAGAGGATTTGTTGACAGATATGAAGCAAATCGAGGGATAATTACACATCAAAGTTAATCACAAATCACTTGAGGATACAAAGCATAGACAACATGGGCTCCTGGTTGCAGTTCCTATGCACCCGACACTGGAAATGATGACAAGGGATGCGCCAATTACTAGTAGAAGATAAATAAACCTGGAAAAGTTTGATATAACAGTAGTTTTCATAAGGAAAAATTAGAGAGAAGGAAAAACAGGAAATCAAGTCAGAGGAATGGCAGAATTATAAGGCATTCAATACTTATAATTAGCCAGATACACAACAAAAAGAAGAATCCATGTCAAGATACCTAACACTAATTGTAGGATAAGTGCCAAAAGCTTGAAGAAGCTGAAGAATTCCCTTTTTTATTTTGTATCAAAGATTTCTGGATTTGCACTAATGATTGAACGAAGAAGGTAAGGTTAACATGGAAATCAAGGTCCAAATTGATTTTCAGATATCTCAGCATCGCATCTAGCAGAGAAAATTCCCATATTTCCTGTGATACGATCTTTTCTCTTTTGTCTATGAATCAATGAACACTTACAAGAATAATAATGAACAGATGCAAATATAAAACATGTCCAATATGTTATCCTTCGTAAATACACATGATTGACCAATAAGAACCAAAAACTTAGAGATGACAAAGGAACTAGAACGAAATGAACTGGTTATGATATAAAGGAGTGCTACTTCTTCAACAACTTATTAATTGATTGGCTTACCAAGCAGCAGGAAGCTTATTAGACAGCCATTTGGATATATCTTGATCAGAACCCAGAAGTGCTCTAGCAATCTCATGCTTTGTATGAACATGAGGTGGTGGTGCTGCGGCTTTCAGTTTTAATAAACAATATAGCGCATATGACACTATGGCTAGACCAGATAGGGTGAAAAAGGAGTTGATCAACTGAAAGAAGAACGAAACCAATGGTGATTTTCTTGCCATTTTCAAAGACATATACTAAGAAGAAGAAGGAGAAGAAGATTTAAATACCACACTCTGAATTACTGTTAGATTTGTGTGACAGAATTAAACATGATATTAGTTCTTCATGGCCAGCTCAAGTTTAGGTAACAATTCTTACAAAAAAAGAACATTAGAGGCTGTGAGGTGTAACACTGAAAAAATTCTGGAATTTTAGCTGTACGTTTCTTCTTAGTCCAAGGTATAGAAATTTATTGATATTGGTTAAAATAGCTGGTTCTGTGCGTGAATATTACCTTATTAAGAACCAATATATCTTTTCACTGGTTTTTCATGCTTATCTAGCAAGGTTTCGTAGCTAATGTTTACAAGAACTGTTTACCAATGGTGAGGCCCATTAATGCACCCAACAAAGATTATCTTTTATACGTGTATAGCCGTGTGAATTTGTGCAGGCCGAAATGGATTGGGGAAAAGAAGAAGCTAGATACATATGAATATTCGCCACAGCATTTAATTACCATTTTTCTTTATGAATAATTACCATTTCGCTCTTTCAAAGGAAAAAGAATGGCATTGGTGCGAGGGTAGAATGGTTTTTTTATAATGATATTAGGAACAATTTGGTTTTTTTACATTTTAAATATACAATGTAATGATTATACTCCTTGAAAAACAAAATATCTTAAAAGGTTGCATCGAAGAAATTTGATTTTTTAAGTCTTAAGGACACAATATAAAGATTGTATTACCTTTACAAGTAAAAATTATTAAAATTGCATCCAAAAGCTTTCTTATCTTTTATTTTTTATACTAAACATGGCAAGAGGGGAGATTTGATCTTTTGAGTAATATAAATATTATTAAAATAATATTATAGGAGCACGCTCTGACGAGGAGGCGATATTTGTACCTTTTAAGCGGCGCATGTGAAGTTGCACCTCCACCAAACTCCATCTTTTGGAGTGGATTTGGAAACGCCTCAACATTCTCTTTCCAATGGTCTCACACGTGTTCATGAATGAAATAGTGGTTAAATTTTAGTAGACTTTTTTCTCTTCATCTCTCTTTTTTTTTTTTCCTTGTTAAAATATAAAGTTGTCATTTAAATTATTTTTTATTTTAAAATTGATTTTTATTTTTTTTGTTGTTATTTGTTTTATTTTTAATTTCTATCTTTTCTTTGATTTGTTTTTTAATTTCACCCATCATCATTTAGTTTGATTTAACTTTTATATCAAATTTGATCCTTATTCTTTTGATTGCTATTTGTTTATTTTTAATCATTTTTCTAATTGAATTTGTTGCCAATTTCATTTTTCAATATTTGATTTCAAAATATTTTTATATCAAATTTAGTCTTTATTATTTTAATTGTTATTTCTTTTGTTTTGGATCATTTTTTTATTGTATTTTTTTAAATTTAATCTCTTAGCATTTTGATGATTTAGAATTTTTCTTCATTAATTTTTAAGATTTTCCTTTTATAAGGTTAGTCTCGAGTTCATAACCAGTATCACGAATCTTAAAAGTTAACACATGCTAGACTTTAATTTTTTTCTTAGGTTTTTTTTTTAATTTTTTTTAATTTCATCATTTAACATTTGATTTATTGAGAATTGATCCTTGTGCTTTTTTTTTTCAAATCTCTTTTTTATAGGGTTATTTCAATCATGTGTCCATGGTTACAAAATTAACAAGTTAACCTACGTTGACTCAGATTTTTTTTATTTTTTTTTTCATTCCACCCTTCAACATTAGGTTGTTTGTTAATTAAACTTCATAGTTTTATTCGGTTTTTTTTTTCCAATGAGGTTACCTAAATATTACAACCATGTCACATATCTGGCATGTTAACTTAGATGAGATCAATTCGGGTTTTTTCAGCTTTTTTTATGCTGTAAATTTTTTTTAAGTGTTTTTTATTGTTATTGCATTTTTTTTTGTAATATTTGTATTAGTCGAGATTATTAATACTATCGAGTCAATGACCCGGTTTTAAGGAAGTTTGTGTCTGGTATCTTTTTTATGTTGGAAACAATTTTGACTAGTCCGCGTCATATCATGGTATCCCTATATAGTTCATTTTAAAATAACTATTCTGATCGAGATATATGAAAGAAAAAGGAGAATTATGAGTTACCTTTTTTACTCTTATTTCTCTTTTTATACTTGATGTATCCAACTCCTGCACATTTATTTTTTTAAGGTAAAAAAACATTTTATTTGACTGTCAAGAAAACACGAGTCAACTAACTATGTAATCTAATAAAACATTATTAAAAATAACCATTAATGAAAAAATAGATAAAATTGAATATCAAAATTTTTAAACTTAAAAATATACGAGTCAACTAACTATGTTAATCTAATAAAAAATTATTAAAAATAATCATTAGTAAGAAAATAGATAAAATTGAATATTAAAATTTTTAAACTTAAAAATGTAATAATTCTTTGTTCACTAATCATATTATAATTGAATAAAATTTCTAATAAAGCAAAAGAAAAAAAACACACAAAATAATTCAAAAATCAAATCCACACATAAAAGTTAAATATGTATTTACAAAATAAATAATAAAAATACTGAGTTTGGTATAGGTGGAGGATGGTTCAGTGCTTGAGTTAATTAAGCTTGAAAATTAATTAATAAATTTCTATTCACAAATCATAATGCTATCGAATAAAGTCTCCAAACAAAGGCAAAACAAAAAAAGGGAAAGAAACTCATAAAACAAAATCCAAAAGTAAACCCGCATAAAAGAAACTATATATATATAAAGAAAATGCTGGGTTGGGTATAGATCGATATCAAGGATGGTTCAAACTCAAACTGCCCTGTTAAAAAAGATTATTAAGAGTACAAAGATTGATCATGCCGTGCGTCATTAATTCTTTTTATTTCTATAATTATTCAATGGAGATCAATAAGGATTGGAAAAAATTATATTTTCAGTCTACTAGAAGCTCATCCAAATGCATTTATATAATATGTCTAAAATGATGACCAATATTTTCTTTCCTTCCTTCTTTCTATACTTCGCAATTTTTACTCTTCTGGTGGTAGGTGATGACACGATTTGAAGTTACATATGTGAGATGTGTTCATGGAATATACACATGGCTCTTAATTACTTTGAGAGCATACAAAAGAAAAAATGCCACGTTCCCGGCATGCTCCTAATATATATATATATATAAAGGAGGGTTTAGAGAATGTTTGTATAGCAAAAAGCAACTAATTACCATGGAAATTAATGGCCTTCTTCGCCTGTTTTTCATTTTCTTGGTTTTGTCTGTGGTTCACAGTAGCGAAGATGGCTTGAAGGATTCCGACTTGGCTGCCATTAACCGTAGCAACTTCCCGGCAGGTTTTTCATTTTCATATTTGTTTCCTTTAATATTGTTAATAATTTCTTAGACTCCATCTGTTTAGAAATTAATTGAAAGGCCGAAATGAATTCTGGGCATATGTAATAAAGACAAAATGTTCCTATACACCTCCCATGATTAATGCTGGGTTTATATATTAATTTATGTGAGATTTTACAGTATGATGGTGCTGCAAATGAAGATGGTAAAGGAACAAGTGTATGGGAAACCTTCACTAAAAAATTCCCTGGTTTCTCCCTCATTTTGCCTTTTCTTATAGAATACTTTACTTCCAATATCCCTTACATGGTTTTTGAATTATCCGAATTTTCATACATTAATCGGGGTAAAATTCTTGGGATTTTTTGAACCGAAAAATCGGGTAATTATCCGAAATAAAGTTTAAAAAATTCAGGCTAAGGAAACAAATCGGTTACTGCGTATTATCCAAAATTATTTTGTTTATTTATTTTATTAATATATGCGTAAATTACTTAAAGCCCAATATTATTGTCTAAAGCCTGAATTCTTGAAAGTCTGTTGGGCCGAAAAGATGTTCAGATTATTTAGAAAATTAGAGAAGTTCTTGAATTTTCTAAAATATAATTAAAAAAAAACTATTTGGGAGAATCAAAAATAAAATTTGGGTTGTAGAATTTTGAGATTTGTTTTTTTGGAGAATTTAATTTTTTTTTCCAAATTGTCAAATTCCCCCCCAATTATCCAAGTGCTTGCCTTTACTATCAATGGCATAACAAATGTTAACTAAAACTTCAACTCGTTATGCTCGACTTTAATTAATTGTTCGTCAATTACTTAGTCGATTCTAAGTGCAGGAATGATTTTAGTGACTATGCGAACTTATGCTTTAGCCATTTTGGAGATAACCATGAATGAGCCACCACTGACCTTGGCACTGAACCTTAAATAGTAGGGCACAATGTGCTTCATGCTCATGCATCTGCATAAATGTTGGGAATTTCGACCGATGATGTTTTGATATTTGCTCATTGGAGGCTAAGCACACTGACACAATATTTAACGTGGTTCGGCAAATCGCCTACATCCACGGGAGAAGCCATTTGTTTATATAGGGAGAGAACAAGATTTACAACAATAGAGGAGGAGGAATTATTCCCTCTTTAGCAACTCTCAACCTCACTCTATTTCTCTCTTCTTGGTGCTGCAATGGCAGCCCACTCTCTCCTATATTTCTCACATCTTTAGCTCTAATATCTCTCACTCAACTCTCTCATTTTGCTCTCTAATGTATGCCTCTATTTATAGGCATCCATGGTAGCTTCTCATGCTCTTTTGTCATCAATGGTGGCTGCCAAACTCATCTCTTCTTCAACAAAGGCTGCTGCCAACTTCTTCTCTTCTTCAACAATGGTGGCTACCAAAGTCAATGGTTGTAGCCACCATTTGTTGCACATGTAATGGCAATATACCTAACAATCACCCCCTTTGCCATTCATGTGGGGCAATTGTCCTCTTGCTTTTTCAGCACATGCTTGCATCTTGCAGCTCTTCCAAGCTTACCATTCTAAGAGTGTTTGTGGCTAAGTTTACAGGTACTTGCCAAACCTTTCAATCACCAGAGTCAACCAATCACCCCTTTGCTCACTCCAAAGGATCACTTCAACCAGATGGTTTGTCACATCTCATTTGAAGAGTGTTTAACGCTTGTCTCTGGAACAACATTCCCCTTCAAGCATATCAACCATGCTTGGCCCGGAATGATTTATCAAGCCTTACATCAAGGCTTACAACACCCCCTCAAACTGATATTCCCAAGTGCGACAGTCATTAAGTATTTTAATGTGATCACGAGCTCACCACTCTTCCAAGAGTCTACTCATCCAGGAGTTGCGTCTGCCCTCTATTCCACCCTAGGAACCACGCCTTACTTCTCCATGAGTCTCTCACTCTTAGTCTCAAGAGTCCGGGTAGCTATCCACCTTTACTAATGGAGGCAGCCCATTAAAGGTTGATCCATGTCTATCTTCATACTCTGAATATTACAATGCCATCTCCGAGCTCACCACCTTGACAAGAGTCAACTTGTTCCCGGAACCTGCGCATGCCCCCTGCTCCTTCATAGCAGTCGCGTCTTAATGCTCCACAAGTCATCCACTTATTGTCCAAGGCAAATGTCTTCTAGCTCATTAATCTTTAGCATGGGGGTAATATCCATGAAAGCCAATCCTGTATTTATCTTCATACTCATCATAGCCACTTCATTGGCTATCCATCTGTCCACTTATATCTAGCCATCACATTGGCTCTGGGGCGTTCTGAACTGGGCTTATTTACAGCCCACACACCTTCTCCTCGGGTGTCTTCGCTCGTCGTCATGCGGCGGTCTAAAATGGGGCTCCTATCACGACCCTCACACCTTCCATTTGAGGTGTCTCTGCTCGTCGTCATGAGGCGGTCTGAATCTGGGACTCATATCATGGTCCTCACACCATCCATCCGAGGTGTCTTTGCTTGTCATCATGCGGCGGTCTAAAATGGGCTCACATTATGGCCCTCACACCATCCATCCGAGGTGTCTCCGCTCATTGTCATGTGGCGGTTTGAATCTGGACTCATACCATAGTCCACACACCTTCCTCTAAGGTGTCTCCGCCCGTTATCATAGGGCGATTTGAACTTGGGCTCATATAATGGCCCGCACACCTTCTCTTGAGGTGTCTTCGCTTGTCGTCATGAGACGGTTTGATCTTGGACTCATATCATGGTCCTCACACCTTCTATCTGAGGTGTCTCCGCCTGTCGTCATGAGACGGCCTGAACATGGACTCATACCATGGTCCTCACACCTTCTATCTGAGGTGTCTTCGCTTGTCATCATGAGACGGTCTGATCTTGGACTCATACCATGGTCCTCACACCTTCTATCTGAGGTGTCTCTGCCTGTCGTCATGGGGCAGTCTGAACCAAGTCTCTAATCTTGGCCCACACACCTTCCATCTGAGGTGTCTATACTCGTCATCATGAGACGGCCACATCCTCCTTCATAGCGGATGTCTCTAGTGGCTCCAAGATTCTCTACCACCATGTGGACTTGGGAGAGATCACTGCCACTGATCACATAGAAAGAGAAAGTTGTGGTGCACTCTTCACAGTTTTCCATCTCATTTTCTATGTTTGGAGCTTCTATCCCTTTCTGCTTGATAGCTCCACCCACACCAACTCTCTTTGGTGTCTTCGCCTTTCATCATAGGCGGTCGCACCCCCTTAATTCGGTGCTTCTGCAACAACTCGTCTTTCCATCCTTGCATGCATTGGAAAGGTCCTCACTTGTTGCCTTTATCAAGAGCACAAGAGACTTCTTATTGTACAACTTTTTCACACAGTCTCTGCTCTGAGCTTCATCTAGGAACTCTTTTCTCCTTGCACCTATTGTCTCATTACAATACCTCGTTGGATCCTACGGGTACTCCTGCACAATCTCCGTGTGCTCTCGTGCAATTCCGGTTCTCCATATTTCTCCCTATTCTTTGCTTTTATGTTTGACAGCAGCTCATCCTGTCACAACATTTATCCAAGTCAAAATAGGGTGCCAATCTTTATCCCCTTGCTGTATTTCTCTTCCATTATCAGGGTCTTCATCAATTCTCCCTTCGAGAAATCACAGTCACCAAATCTAACTTCTTTGGAGAAATCACCACTCCATCAGATCCTTGAACATATGGAACCCAACTGTTCCTTTAAGTTGTCATCTTGCTAGTCTTCAACAGTTTCATTACAAACTGTTACATATACAAAAATAGTACTGTGTGGATGATCCTTCAACTAAGCAAGTTCCCAGGAAAGATTTGGAGGGGTCACACTGGTCCCGCTTAAAACCCAATCTCCTAGACAGAACTTCTTAGAACGTATCTATCCACCGTACTGCCTTTTTGTATATACAACCATTTGCTAGCTTTGTTGCGGCTCTCCTTTGCAAGTGATCTGGAATATACTGGTTTTATACCTGATTTCTCAACATCTGGCGAGATTGCCAGTGCTTAGATTCGTCAAGATTGGCCTTCATCAGTTTTCACTCTACACCTCAAATCGTCCACATCTTGGGTGTCCTGAGTGTCCCAATTTTTCCTTCCATCAAGGCAATAAATTTTCCCATTTAACGGTTCAGCACATGTAATTGGGCAAACATGTGCACCTTCTTCTTCTTCATCTCCATTGACCTCAATCCAGACCCTCAGATGCCTCCTGATCGGGCAATCTCTCTTTAATAATTCACCACTGCCATTTTTGGTCTCGAATCTCAACGATGGGACCGTACCATTGCATCCGGAATGATCCAATTAGCTGGAAACATGTCTTGAATCGTCCAAATCACACATCAGACGGCTACGATTTGATCAAAACAATTCTGGCCTGATCAACGGCTCAGATTCAATCTCAGATCCGGTTGCACGTAGACTGTGTCGCACCCCAAAAAATCATCCGAGCGCGCGACATCGGCTGACGATTTTTTCTCGTTTGCTTTGAATTCGTTCGTGGGAGTCGCCACCTAGTAATTTATTGAGGGCTACTAGGAAACCTGATGTACTGGTCTTTATCAGAGATCGCGGGTAAGGGACTGGTTGTGGTTAGGGAAGGTATTAGCACCCCTAACACACCCTACCTGAGGTAAGCTGCTTTGTATTCTGATGTAATTTGAAAATTTAAAATATTAATTAAATTCTAAGGCTTGAATAAATCAGTTATTAAATCCCCGAATATATGTAGAAACTTGTTCTCACATTTTCGTGTAAAATACAACTTGATTTTATTTGTCCTTGAGATATTTAACCATATTAAAATTAACAATTAATTCTTTTTTGTCCTTTTTATTTATTTATTATTCAATGACATAAACAAAAATACAAACACACACATTCACATTTCACTATTTTTGTTTTTTTTTTTCTTTTACAAATACAAATACGAATACAAATACAAATACAACTTCAACTTCAAAATAAATAAATAAAAATTACATTAATTAATTTAAAAAATTACAAAAAAACAGTCCCTAAAATTCTAAAAAATTCAAGGAAGGACTTCTGCAGCGGGAACAGTGTTCGCCATGGTTTCTGGGCTCGGTAACAGTGGTGGCGCGTGGACCTCATGCACCGCCGCCACTGGCGGCGCGTGGGTTCACGCGCCGCCCAGAAAAAAAAAACGGGTGGCAGGGGGTTGAGTGGCTTCCTCCCCTCTTCGTTTTTTCTACCGACGATGACCTGAAAAATAACCAAAGCCACAACAGTTGATTTTAGTTTTTTATTTCATTGTCTTTGAAATCGGCTTCGGTTTTTTAGATCCACTCCGTTTCTCTGCCCCTTTCCTTTTTCTGTTTCAGGTGGGTCGATTTGCTATGGCTTTGTCTTCTGCAGCCCGTGGCCACTGGAGTTGTTGCGGAGATGGGCGAGGTTGCTGGCGGCGTTGAGGCGGAGCAATGGACAGATCGGTGGGTGTCTCTACTGGAGGCGGTGAGCTGGGTTGTTACTGCGATGGAGTCGGGTCTGCTGTGGTGGCTTGATGGTGGAGATCGGAGAGCTTGAGAGAGAAGGGGTCTCGACTGAGAGGCAGTCGATCGGTGGAACGGAGAAGAAGAAAAATTAAAGGAGAAATGGCGGGGGGGGGGGCTTGAGCTGCGGTGGAGAGGCAGAGGTGGAAGGGGCTGGTTCGGTTTGCTGCTGTTTGGGAGAGGTTGAGAGTCAGGGACGAGAGACAGAGGTGGAAGGGGCTGGTCCGGTGCTGATGAGAGGAAGATCGACGTTGTGGGTGGTGCTGGTTTGGGGAAGAAAAACAAAATGAAAACGGTGAGGGGGCTGTTCGGTTTTGGAGGAGAAGGGAGAGGATTTTTGTGGCTTCGGGTGCAGCCCTTGGATTTGCTGGTTGAAGGGGAAGAAGATGGGGGAAAAAAAATGGTGAAGGGGAGTCCTGAAAAACCGGCTGCTGAGGGGGGGAAGAAAATCAAAGAGCCAAGGGGCTTCCTTGGGTGAGCGGCTGCAGGGGAGAAGAAGAAAATCTCCAACGGGACTGGGGACTATGGGTGCTGCCCCCTACTGCCGGGACCCGAAAAATGGCTCCCATCTCCCCTTTTTTTTTTTGCAAAGCTGGGGATGAGAAGAAATAGAAATTTTCAGTGTGAGGAGGGGCCTCCATTGTCGGCGGAAAACCAGGAAAAGAAGACCTGGGTGGGGGCTGAGTTGCTGATTTTCAGCTGGAAAAATAATGGTCTTGGACCAGGGGCAACGGCTAGTTTCGGGTGAAGAGAAAAAAAATTCTTAGGTTGTCCCTTCTTCCAAAATTCAAAATTCCATATACATAGTCAAAAATATTGTTTCGACCTCAAAATTGGTCCCTTAATTTTCTTTTTTTGTAAAATTTGATTTTTGTTGTTTTTTTGTATTTTTTGAAAACGAGCAATATCAACGTCGACTCAAATACGGAAAATCAATTATTTTAAAAATGACGCGTGAAAAGTCGAACGCGTTCGAAAGACCCTTAAAATTTTTTTTTTTAGACGACGTTGAAAATGCTAAAATGACGAAAATATATTAAAAAACATATTTTTTTGGATTTTCTTTGTTTTTCTCTATTTTTGAATTTTTTTGAAAATATATCAAAAACATGGGTCAAAAATTGGGTAGCAACAGATGCCCCCTCTTTACAATGCTTACGAAGCAAAAATCCTCAATGTTTTGCATAGTAAGCTTTGTAAAGAAAAACTTATCTTTCTGTTTGCTCAATATCCACTTCATCAGCAATCTTTTTTTTTTTTCATTATCCTGAGATCCCATCTGGCGACCTCCTTTAATCAAAACCAAAGAATGTGTGTAACTCGGTCAACCTGAAATCCCATATGGAGATTCCCTTTAACAAAAGCTACATGAGATCCCATCTGGCGACCTCATTCAACTGGAACAAAAGAATGTGTAAAAAATGGTCTCATTATAATGGGTGACCTACCCAAGTGGAAAGGAGGAAGAGTGGTCTCATTCTTTGGGTGACCTACCCAGGGGGAAGAATGGCCTCATTCTTATGGGTGACCTACCCAGGTAAAAAAAAAGATGGAGAATGGTCTCATTCTAATGGGTGACCTACCCAGAAAAAATGGTGGTCTCGTTGTGATGGGTGACCTACCCAAGTGGAAAGGGAAAAGAGTGGTCTCATTCTTTGGGTGACCTACCCAGGGGGAAGAATGGCCTCATTCTTTGGGTGACCTACCCAAATAAAAAAAAAGATGGAGAATGGTCTCATTCTAATGGGTGACCTACCCAGAAAAAATGGTGGTCTCATTGTGATGGGTGACCTACCCAAGTGGAAAAGAGGAAAGAGTGGTCTCATTCTTTGGGTGACCTACCCAGGGGGGAGAATGGCCTCATTCTTATGGGTGACCGACCCAGATAAACAAAAGATGGAGAATGGTCTCATTCTAATGGGTGACCTACCTAGAAAAAATGGTGGTCTCATTGTATGGGTGACGAACCCCAGAAAGATGATGGTCTCATTGTATGGGTGACGAACCCCAGAAAGATGATGGTCTCATTGTATGGGTGACGAACCCCAGAAAAATGATGGTCTCATTGTATGGGTGACGAACCCCAAAAAAACGATGATCTCATTGTATGGGTGACGAACCCCAGAAAAAATGATGGTCTCATTGTATGGGTGACGAACCCAAATGGAAAAAATGTGAAGTGCGGTCTCATTATAATGGGTGACCTACCCGGATGGAAAAAAAATATGAAGTGTGGTCTCATTGTAATGGGTGATCTACCCAAATGGAAAAAATATGATGAAGTGGTCTCGTTGTGATGGGCGACCTACCCAAATAGAAAGAATGTGAATTGCGGTCTCATTGTAATGGGTGAGCTACCCAAATGGAAATAATATGAAATGCGGTCTCATTGTAATGGGTGACCTACCCAGAAATGGAAATATGAAGTGTGGTCTCGTTGTAATGGGTGACCCACCCAGATGGAAAACAAATGATGAAGTGGTCTCGTTGTGATGGGCGACCTACCCAAATAGAAAGAATATGAAGTGCGGTCTCATTGTAATGGGTGACCTACCCAGATGGAAAACAAATGATGATAAATGTGAAAAATAGGACTTACCTGGCAAAGTCCTGAGGGGATGACAGAAGAAGGGCTGGAAAACTTGGTGCTTCCTGATAATTCCCGATCATAGGATTTGAAAACTTGGTGTTTCCTGACTGCAATGGTTGAAAACTCGAGGCTTCCCAATTGCAAGGTTGATCTTTTCATTTCTTTGGGATTTTCCTAATGGTAAGGTTCATCCCATCGTCCTTTTATTCCATGATCAAAACCGATTCTTTATTATCATCACCACAATGCTTCTTTCTCTTTCCACCATCTTGCTGGACCTCATTAAGGATTTTCCTGTAACAATTCAAAAATATATGCAAATGGTAGGTTAGATGATATGCATGCATCCTTACCTGATTTGAAATATAGGTCCCCCCCTCTTTGATGCTCCATCGTCATAGGGTGCCTTTGTTTGCATCTCAAAGCTTTCTTTGTTCTTCTAAGGAATTGACTCATTCATGTGCTAGCCATCCACTCAGTTGTAAATGCAATGCCCATCCCGGGCTGTCTTTGACAATTACTGCTCGTATCGCTCATCAAGCTTGACAATGCCCCCAAGTGTGGTGTTGCTTGATTCATCATGAAGAATTTTCTCTCTTGGATTCTTCTGAGGATTATCCTTTGATTGATTGTGTGCATCATGCCAACACCCATCAAGATTGTTAATCAGTCATGAACTTGCCTCTAGTTGAAACATCATTCCAGTATATGTGGTCAATCATAATCATGGAACTGCCGCGTGATCCCGACATGCATCTCATTCTTTTTAAGGTCCACTGAATTGCCCCCAGGTGGTCAACATTTCAAAGAGTGTCGGGAAAATGATGTCATTTTTGTCGAGGATTTTGCAAACTCAACTGATGTTCTTGTTTGAAAATCTTTCTTGTTATGGAATCAAATCTAACATTTCAACGATCATGTCTATTCAAGTCTAAATGTTGAAATGAAATCAGAGAGATGTCTGTTTTTTTGAAGTTATTATTTTTTCTTTTGAAATTCAAACTTCTTTGGTCAAAGCCCAACACACTATTCAATGCAGTCCTTTGATTGTCTTGTATTTTGAAAACAAAAATGACCCGTTGTAAGATTTAAAATGACCTTTTCATGGTTCTTTGTGTCCATTTTAAACTCTGATTTTGGGTATATCTTTTGATGGTCTATGATGAGGTGATATTTTTGTGAACTTCAAATGAGTAGATGCTAAGGCTTGAAAAAAAAGTTGTTTCCTTTCTTAGTATTTATTTTATCAGCATGCATAATAACCAGTAGCTAATTCATGAAGTCACGACCCTTATGGAAAAACTCTTCAAGTTTTGAGAGCGCCATTTATCGATTCAAATTGCTTGCTTGATTAAAAAGGGCTTTTAAAAGCATGTAATGCAGGCTATGGTTCATGGCTATGAAAGAAAAGAATTTCAAAGGCTCAAAAGGTGTTTGAGGGTTTCAAAAACCTAGGATCAACATCAATTATTCATCAACTCATTTTTTTATTGTTGTCTTTGTAGAGGAAAGTGACATATAACCTTGTTAATCTCAAAAATCATAATTCTCTAAATATAGGTCATAATGCAAATCCAACTTTTTCTTTGATGAATAACTAATCTAATTTTGAAGACATTAGAGGCTTTATCCTAGACACACCAAAAGATATGAAGCATCGATTTTTCTAGTGTTGACTTTTGGCATTTATTGTCTTTTCTCAATTGAAAACTGCCTTGCCTCTCTTAGAATTGATAGACATTCCTTTTCCATTTCTTTTTTTTGCATAGCCTTCCTCAAAGTTTTTCTTGGATGGCCCTCAATCTATGGATTTTCTTCTTCTAGCCCTTTCTCAAACATTGGACTTTTGTTCTAAGCCTTCCCCTTTATCCATTAATTATATTAACGTCTTCAAAATATCTCTCATTTGCCCCCAGTGTGGGGTGTGATCCTAGTTAGGGTTTTTATGAAAAAACATTCTATCCAACTCAAAATGGGACTACAAGAGAGATAATTTTTAGAAAGTGAAGGGATATCAAAGATGGCCTTTTCTCATTTCAAGCAAGGTCGGTTAGAACCGATAAATTTTGACCTCATCTAGTGTAATGATTTGGACTTGTAAGAGTCATGATTCATGAGTCCATAACTATTGAATCCACTACATGTCATTATGCATACTGTTAAAACTTAGCTACATGATGTGTGGTTCAGTTTCAGGAAGTATGAGTTCAAAATTGTTTAGTCACCTCATGTCATTTTCAAGCATCGAGTCATTTCTGTAGTCAAAACATTTTAATCTTCCAGATTGATTAACCTTTATCACATGTTGGAGTTTGATCAAAATATTTTTTCAGAATAAATGTTAAACATCTGTTGATTTCAAAACAACAAAAAGACAAAAGCAAGGCATGTTTCGTTGAAGGATGAGATGTGATCCTAAAACAAAATGCAGAATTCCAAAACAATATGATTGACTGTTCATCACCATTCTTGAATCAGCCTTTCTAGCAATATTTGCGTTTTGTCAAGCACTTTCGATCAACATGTCATTCTGAAGATGTTCGGGGGACAATATAGCCAATGACACCCTCCTTCACCGACTCCACTTGTCTCTTGCTCACCAACTTTCAGACTCAATTCTTACAATTCTTGAAACTGTTCACTTGAAATGGTTGAGGACCCCACAATGACATCACATCTCTTATCTGGATTATACCACCTAGAAATTGGTGGTTGCATGGGATTTGTCGGAGTCAAGCAAGATTCTAGAATCTGGCAGATGCTGGTCGACAAACTTTAAGTGGCAGAGTAATGTCCCATCTTGGCAAAGACATTTGAGCAATTGATTCTACCGTGAGACCTGGCTATACCACATAATTAAGGGTTCACACCGTCAAAGTCATCTCCTGATTCACCTCTCATCATTGTTCTGGAATCCATGACAGATCCTTCAATCTTTCCTCTCTTCATAGTTTGTTCAATTATTCGGCAAATCCTCACAACATCATTTCAATCTTCCAATGTTGTTGTGGTTGGTTGAGGGTTGTTGGAAAACTTTCCAACAGCTTGGTAATCTTGGCAGCGCCCAAAAACTTGTAGTATCACCACTACCAACACGTGTGGAATCACACATTGTCTCTATTGGAAGAGCACCTGATGAATCTAAAACTCCTTTGTCCCCTCTTCGATTTCTCACTGACAGTGCAGCAAACAAACACCTATAGAGGAAGTCCTGCTCTGTTGAAGTTTCAATATTCTTCATGTTTTTCAATCTAGGCATGTCTCTTCTCTCTACTTTTTCGTTTTAGTACTAACACTGTTTGGAGGAAAATCATAGATGATCTGAAACTACTGTGTTCTTTCTTGGATTTCCCACTTGCGGATCCACAAACAGATTCCTGCCGAGAGAGCTCTGCTACGTTGAAGTTTGATGTCTGCTTATATTTTTCAGACCAGGTCTGGCTCTTCGACCTACTAAGAGGTCTTCGCGCTGAAACTAATGAGAGAAATATTTGTAACCTATGCAACTTATACATCCCCTCTTGCATTCTCAATTTGCAGCATCATAAACAGATTCTTGTAGAAAGAGCTCTGCCACGTTGAAGTTCGACGACTGCTCATGTTTTCAGATTAGGCCTAAGTCCTCTGACTGCTACAATGTTTTGCTCGTTTCACTGGTGGGAAAAAATTTCAAAGCATATGAAATTAATACATCCCCTTTTTGCATTTCCCATTGGCAGATCCACAAATAAATCTTCTACAGAGAGCTCTACCGCGTGGAAATTCAGTGTCTGATCATGGTTTTTCAGACCAACATCTTGTGCTGTTGAACTGGAATTGATCTCATAATTGGGGTAACTTCAAAACAGACTAATACACCATGAACAGGAGGCTAGTAGTCGTTTGGTTCCATTAGATGATGTGGAGGCGATGAACACTTAACAGTGCAACTAGACAGGAATCAGAGTTGTCATTAGTTGATGACTGAAGGCATTGCTGCTGTTGTTCATGACTGAAAAGGAGAGGCAGCTTCAATTTGACGTGAACAAGCAGTGTTCCCACAGAAGACTGTGCAGACATTCTCTTTCCATTTGATGCTCAACACTTGTTCGAGCAGATCTGAGTCTAGCTACTTCACACTTGATGCTCTCAAACTCAATCTGATAACGAGCCTCTATCTGACATCTTTCTTCACTTCCATCCTTTCTTTAATCACTTGCAGCACAGCTTGTGCGGGGGAACCTACTTTTCAACCCGGTACATGCATGATAAATGTATGAACATGTAATCTATATGACGAACTCACCCTTCGAGAGGTGACAATATGGTCGTAACTCTTGTATGATGGACAAGAATCGTGATTTTTGCCCAAACTCTACAATGAAAATTTTCGGAGCAACGGTCAATGTGTCACCCACAAGTCTTGAGTTCAAGATGCTTCAAGAAGGGTTTGCTCGGATGCAAAACAATAGCACATACATCCTAAAGACAGGCTCTATTCATTTTACGTGAGACAGGGTAAGTTTGCTACTTGGTCTATAAAAGGGTCTCTTGTTGTCCCAGTGATCGCCTTCGTAAAGGCAATATAGGGGCCCAGTAGGTAATTGGTTGGCACGTGTCCAACTATTACCAGTCTAAGCACTCAACAAAGAGTTGGGGTTTACACAAACTTAAACCTTGACTCAAGTCGTAAGGTAAGCTGCTAGTCTCCCCGCCTAACCTAAAGATGGTGTGTGCTTTCAAAAATTAAAACTTGTGATGCATGAGAGAATTATATACAATGCATGGATAAAACAAAAATAAAACAAAACAAAGCACAAAAATAAAAAATAAAAATTGAACACATCAAAACACAAAGCTTAGTCCGATAAAGTTGAAAACAATACCATCCCCAGTGGAGTCGCCATCCTGTCGCACCCCAAAAAATCATCCGAGCGCGCGACATCGGCTGGCGATTTTTTCTCGTTTGCTTTGAATTCGTTCGTGGGAGTCGCCACCTAGTAATTTATTGAGGGCTACTAGGAAACCTGATGTACTGGTCTTTATCAGAGATCGCGGGTAAGGGACTGGTTGTGGTTAGGGAAGGTATTAGCACCCCTAACACACCCTACCTGAGGTAAGCTGCTTTGTATTCTAATGTAATTTGAAAATTTAAAATATTAATTAAATTCTAAGGCTTGAATAAATCAGTTATTAAATCCCCGAATATATGTAGAAACTTGTTCTCACATTTTCGTGAAAAATACAACTTGATTTTATTTGTCCTTGAGATATTTAACCATATTAAAATTAACAATTAATTCTTTTTTGTCCTTTTTATTTATTTATTATTCAATGACATAAACAAAAATACAAACACACACATACACATTTCACTATTTTTGTTTCTTTTCTTCTTTTTTTTTTCTTTTTTTTCTTTTACAAATACAAATACGAATACAAATACAACTTCAACTTCAAAATAAATAAATAAAAATTACATTAATTAATTTAAAAAATTACAAAAAAACAGTCCCTAAAATTCTAAAAAATTCAAGGAAGGACTTCTGCAGCGGGAACAGTGTTCGCCATGGTTTCTGGGCTCGGTAACAGTGGTTCACGCGCCGCCCAGAAAAAAAAAAAACGGGTGGCAGGGGGTTGAGTGGCTTCCTCCCCTCTTCGTTTTTTCTACCGACGATGACCTGAAAAATAACCAAAGCCACAACAGTTGATTTTAGTTTTTTATTTCATTGTCTTTGAAATCGGCTTCGGTTTTTTAGATCCACTCCGTTTCTCTGCCCCTTTCCTTTTTCTGTTTCAGGTGGGTCGATTTGCTATGGCTTTGTCTTCTGCAGCCCGTGGCCACTGGAGTTGTTGCGGAGATGGGCGAGGTTGCTGGCGGCGTTGAGGCGGAGCAATGGACAGATCGGTGGGTGTCTCTACTGGAGGCGGTGAGCTGGGTTGTTACTGCGATGGAGCCGGGTCTGCTGTGGTGGCTTGATGGTGGAGATCGGAGAGCTTGAGAGAGAAGGGGTCTCGGCTGAGAGGCAGTCGATCGGTGGAACGGAGAAGAAGAAAAATTAAAGGAGAAATGACGGGGGGGGCTTGAGCTGCGGTGGAGAGGCAGAGGTGGAAGGGGCTGGTTCGGTTTGCTGCTGTTTGGGAGAGGTTGAGAGTCAGGGACGAGAGACAGAGGTGGAAGGGGCTGGTCCGGTGCTGATGAGAGGAAGATCGACGTTGTGGGTGGTGCTGGTTTGGGGAAGAAAAAAAAAATGAAAACGGTGAGGGGGCTGTTCGGTGTTGGAGGAGAAGGGAGAGGATTTTTGTGGCTTCGGGTGCAGCCCTTGGATTTGCTGGTTGAAGGGGAAGAAGATGGGGGAAAAAAAAATGGTGAAGGGGAGTCCTGAAAAACCGGCTGCTGAGGGGGGGAAGAAAATCAAAGAGCCAAGGGGCTCCCTTGGGTGAGCGGCTGCAGAGGAGAAGAAGAAAATCTCCAACGGGACTGGGGACTGTGGGTGCTGCCCCCTACTGCCGGGACCCGAAAAATGGCTCCCATCTCCCCTTTTTTTTTGCAAAGCTGGGGATGAGAAGAAATAGAAATTTTCAGTGTGAGGAGGGGCCTCCATTGTCGGCGGAAAACCAGGAAAAGAAGACCTGGGTGGGGGCTGAGTTGCTGATTTTCAGCTGGAAAAATAATGGTCTTGGACCAGGGGCAAAGGCTAGTTTCGGGTGAAGAGAAAAAAAATTCTTAGGTTGCCCCTTCTTCCAAAATTCAAAATTCCATATACATAGTCAAAAATATTGTTTCGACCTCAAAATTGGTCCCTTAATTTTCTTTTTTTGTAAAATTTGATTTTTTTTGTTTTTTTGTATTTTTTGAAAACGAGCAATAGCAACGTCGACTCAAATACGGAAAATCAATTATTTTAAAAATGACGCGTGAAAAGTCGAACGCGTTCGAAAGACCCTTAATTTTATTTTTTTTAGACGACGTTGAAAATGCTAAAATGACGAAAATATATTAAAAAACATATTTTTTTGGATTTTCTTTGTTTTTCTCTATTTTTGAATTTTTTTGAAAATATATCAAAAACATGGGTCAAAAATTGGGTAGCAACAGACTGCACAGAATCCTATCCCTCGGCTCGCGGCTTGGCTCGGCTCCAACTCGGCTTGGCTTGGCTTGGCTCGCAGCTGATGACATGGCAGATGAGTCCCACTATGCTGACATGTCTGTTGACTAGTCAATGGCTTGCTGACTGTGTATGCTGATAACGTCACTGTTCATACCTACTGTTCACATGGGTCGGGTCAACTCATCCGGGTGATGAAGACGCGTGGCACGCGTGGGGTGTGTGGGCAGACACCTTGCCGGAGAGTGATGGAGAGTGCGGCCATGTCCGACTTCCGATTTTGACGCGATTTTCACCAGTGGCTTCGTCTCGTCCTCCTCTACATAGTGGGATAGTTAAAACACCATTCGGACAACTTTCATTTTTGAGCAAAAAATCAAACACCACTTAAACCATATGCTCTGATACCAATTGTTGGGAATTTCGACCAGTGATGTTCTGATATTTGCCCATTGGAGGCTAAGCACACTGACACAATATTTAACGTGGTTCGGCAAATCGCCTACATCCACGGGAGAAGCCATTTGTTTATATAGGAAGAGAACAAGATTTACAACAATAGAGGAGGAGGAATTATTCCCTCTTTAGCAACTCTCAACCTCACTCTATTTCTCTCTTCTTGGTGCTGCAATGGCAGCCCACTCTCTCCTATATTTCTCACATCTTTAGCTCTAATATCTCTCACTCAACTCTCTCATTTTGCTCTCTAATGTATGCCTCTATTTATAGGCATCCATGGTAGCTTCTCATGCTCTTTTGTCATCAATGATGACTGCCAAACTCATCTCTTCTTCAACAAAGGCTGCTGCCAACTTCTTCTCTTCTTCAACAATGGTGGCTACCAAAGTCAATGGTTGTAGCCACCATTTATTGCACATGTAATGGCAATATACCTAACAATAAATACCTAATTGGTAAATGTTTATGTTAGGGGTGAAATTGAAAGTACATGATATCTTGAAGGTTAATTTGAGTTTCTTTTTTTGAATTGTGGGCATGAAGCTGCAGCCCACAGGTAAGGCTAATGCCTTAGCAAAGTGTTTTCCTCATTTGTATATGGGGTTTTTATTCATCGTTTCCAAACTTGGAACGACCTAGCAGGTTCGTTTGGGATCTGATGGATCCAAGATTTGAATTAGTCTAGGCTAAAAAAACAAAAAAATTAAATAAAAAAAACTTGGTTGACTCAACCAATCTAAAACCATTAATCTTTTAAATTATATATTTTTATTTAAAAATAAATAATATTATTTTGATTTTTTTAAAAAATGAACTTAAGTTAACTTTTTAGAATCATTACCTAAGCCTTATCCTATATAATCAAATCCTTGATTGGATTTTAAATTTTTTTTTCTTGCACATTGAAATTCCCAAGAATAAAGATCTTTTTGAGGAAAGAATAAAGGTTTTTGAAAACTCAGAATCGATTTTTTTGGTGAGGTCCCATTGTTTTGCAGGTTGGGTGGTCAGAATGGCTTCATGCTTATCCAAAAGGGATTGAAGACCTGCTGCTCCACGCCAAATACAAGTTTGACGATCCGGTGATCTACATCACCGAGAGTGGAAATGCTTGAACACTAAACAATCCCTAATATTTTGCACAAGAAGCAATTATTTTTGTTTTTGACGCTCTTTATTAACACTATTATAATACCCTCTGCAGGCTAGGAGTATAATTAGCGAGCTTGATAATTCTTCCATGTCACTCGAGGATAACATGAGAGTAGATTATTACAATAGCCATATCTCGCATACATTCAGAGGGCTATTAGGTGAGACGTATAAATTTCACATTAGTAATTTGACAAAACAATAATCTAACTAAGGTAAAAACTACGATTTGACCCTGTTTGTTTTTTAATTTTAAAAATATTTTTGAAAAATTTGAATTATTTATTTAGTTTTTTTTACTTCAAATTAATATTTTTTTAATTTTTTTAAATTATTTAATGTACTAATATCAAAAATAATTTTTAAAAAGTTAAAAAATATTATTTTAATGTATTTCTAAATAAAAAATATTTTAAAAAATAACTTTAACAACATTCTTAAATCAGACTTAAATTACTGTCTTTTTTTCTTTTTTTGTTTTAATCTAGAAAGGGACACCGAGGACCATATAACTGCGGGTAAAATTAAGATTCTAGGTTTGGGGGAGTACAAAAAAAGAATGATCTTGAAAATAAAATAACAAAAAGAAAAAGATTTAAAGATAATTCATAAATTTTGGCAGTTCAAAATATATGAATAGTGTTTGGATTTGGACAGGATCGGTGCCAGAACTTTGCCTGGTCGGTATAGACAAATCTTGAATGGAGTGATGGCTACACTGTTCGTTTGGAAATGACGACAAGAATGGACTGAAAAAGGCATCCCAATAATAGATATTCTGCACAGTGGAAATCGTGCAAAATCAATAACTAAAGCCACGTGGCCTGTAAAAAACAAAGCTGAACCTTTAGTGCATAGTTTTAAGACCCGGCCCGGTAGTTGGACCGGTCCAAGACCCGGGTTCCGGGTTTTGACCGGGTCGCCGGGTCGGCCGGGTCAAAATTTATTTTTTAATTTTTTTAAAAAAAATCAAAACGACGTCGTTTTAGTAAAAAAAAAAAAAGTCAACGGGTTTGGGACCGGGTCTTGCCGGGTCAATCAGGTTCCGAGTCAACCCGCCGGGTCGGCCGGGTCTGGCCGGGCCAATTCCCAATCGGGTTTTGGCCTTCACCCGGACCGGTCCCATGCCCGGGTCGGCCGGGTCCCAAGTCGACCCGCCAGGCCGGTCCGGGTTTTAAAACTATGCTTTAGTGTTGATTTACATGCATGGGAGACTTGTATAGATTAGGAATGAAAAGTTTAAAATGTTTACATGTAAGTATAAATGATGTTAAGAAATACATTTAGCGTGTTTTATTTATTAAAAATAGAATAATATTTTTAGTTTAGTCTATATATATATATATATATATATTTATATTTAAATAAAAATAAAAACTTTAAAATAGATAGATTAATGAGAACTCTAGTTTTCTTTTCTCTTATGTTTATATTTTTTTATATTAATTTGAATTACTTTAACAATGTTAAATGTGTATTCCTATGTTTCAAGGTTTTCAACTTGTAAAACTAGACGTATAAATGTGATGAAGTAGTTGAAAACTTTAAGAAATGGTCTCTTTTAAGACTATTTTGTTGCGGTTGTTATTGTTTTTTTTTTTTTAATTTTTTTTTATTTCAATTTTATTATTTTATTCTAAAACTGTTTAAGGTTTGAATTTAGTTTTTAATCAGTCAAGTTAATTGGATCATATTAGAACGATTTCTATATAATTTAATTTTAAACTTAGGCTAAGTAAAAAGTTGGATCAAGAGTTTTTTTTTTTCAATTTTTTTTTTAAAATTCAATTTTATTCTCCTACTTCTTTGCAACCGCCAATCTAACAAGTCATGACAGGAAAACTCCCAATTGGTTTAGCTAGGCAAGAAAGTTAGGTCCATAGGTTTTATATATCAATTTTTTTTTTTTTTTTTTTTATCTTTAGATTTATTTTATTAGTCAATCATAACATTTTTAGCCCGATTAAATTGATTAAATCATATTAAATAAATAATCATTCACACGATTTAATTTTAAATCAGGAATAACTAAGGAATCAGGTCAAGAATTTGTTTTTTCAATTTATTTCTTATATTTTTTTTACTAGTTAATTGAATCATATTAAACCAACTCACATATATTATTATTTTAAATAATAAAAAGATAATAAATATCCATATAAGGTACAGATCCCGAGACGTGGGCTTCATGCACTAATTGCAGGCCCCAGAGACAGGTGAGTTTTAATTTTCGAAAAGGTCAAGAGGATTTAAAGGCCACGTGAGCCCATGCCCCACTGGCAGTCTTTCTGAGCATTTCGGACAATAATTGAAACAAACAACACTCCGTAGCTGAGATGCCCCATATCAGAATCCTTTTCCCCCCCAGCACCATCACACATCTTTTTTACTTATTTTTATATTTTAAAAATATTTTTTAAAAAATTTAATTTTTTTATTTTTTATTTTAATTAATATTTTTAAATATTTTTAAATATAAAATTAAAATTTTAAAAATAAAAAAAAATTATTTTAATATATTTAAAAATAAAAAATATTTTAAAACATAATTATAACAACTCTTCCAAACACAAAAACTGAGAGAACGTACTCCCATCTGTCGCTTTTTTGTTTTTTGTGTTGACAACACCATATTCCATGTCCTTTTTTGATTGCGAAATATCTCCTTCTGTCCATATTAATTAATAACCATGTGCCTCAAGTAAGATTCTTAGTATTTTATGATAACGATGTGGCCTTTATTTTTTAAAATAATTAAATAATAAAATAGGATAGAATTTAGATTTGGTTTCATCTACATTTATAAAAGTATATACTACTATTAAATTATCTATTAGATAGCATTTAATTACTATATCTAGATAGAGAAGAGAAGAGAAAAACAATGAGAACAAAATATATGTTTCCTTGTATTTATTATTGATTTGAAATTATATAAATCTGCTTCAAAACTATTCAAAAGTAAATTTATTTTATATTCTTACCTTTTTTCTTTGAACAAACATATTTTTTTCTTTTTGTATTTTTATTTTCGTTTCCATGACTTAATCGAATGCAACATTATAATTAAAAAAAAACCTGAGTCTTCATATTTTAAAATTAATCTAAGTAATTTCATGGAAACAGAGATTTATGAACTACAAATTCTATTTTTTTTTAAATCCTTCCAATAAGGCTAATCAATATTGAAAAATAGAATGGTCAGAAATATAACTTTTTATCTAAATAATGTTTGGGAGTGTGATTGTGTTTATTTTTTAAAGTATTTTTTACTCTAAAATGCATTAATATATATATATATATATATATATATATTTTTTAAAATTATTTTTAATATCAACACATCAAAATGATATGAATATACTAAAAAAATATTAATTTAAAACAATAAAAAATAAAAAAATTTAAATTTTTTAAAAATACTATTAAAAAAAACAGGAATTTATCTGCTATCCGTTTCCGTTTATAAGATTTTTTTTTTTTTGAAGGGATAGATGTCACCTTCTTTAATTTCAGCCTGTTGATAATTTGAATCTGAGGAGGTGGCTTTACAATTTTTTTCTGCCTGTCACCAATCAGTGCAGAGACGCGAGCTTCCTCACCATGCATTTCACGTGTGAAGCATTCTGCAAGCCATTGTTTACTTGTACTGTTTAAAGGGCTAGATAACTTGAACGTGTTTCGCTGTTGGGTCCGGGCAATTTGTTTTCAAGCGTGAAGAAACAGTCTCTAATTATTGTAAGTGTATTTTAAAAAAGTAAAATAAAATTAATTACCCGATATAATATCTCGGTTGATAAAATTTATGGGAGAATCACAATGATTGAAAAAATATTTTGAAAATAAAATGATGTTGTTATGAATATAGATTTTGCACACAAACATTATTCCTAATAATATTGGTTATTTAGCCAAGTTTCAAAGAACATGCCTTTTATAAATTAATTAATTTTATCAAAGTTGGGTTCAAAATTTATAAAAAATCAACAGAAAAAAATACATTAATTATTAAGGAAAAAGAATAAAAAAATAAAATGATCCTGCTTGTTTTTGTATTTTAAAAGAGTTTTTGAAAAAAATTGAATTGTTTTATATATTTTTTTCTTTATTTCAAATTAATATATTTTTTTATCTTTTCATATTATTTTGATATGCTGATATAAAAAATAATTTTTAAAAAATAAATAAAAATATTATTTTAATATATTTTCAAATAAAAAACAATTTAAAAAACAATTATAACCACATTCCTAAACATACTAACATAAACATCAGCATCCAGTTGTACTATAAAACATAAACATCAGCATCCAGTGGTACTATAAAAGATTCCAAGTGTTGGAGATTTTTTCTCAAGTTTTACTTGGATCTAAAGTTAAATGTGGCAAAAGTTGTCGATATTGTTTAATTGATTCATACCTATATATTTCAAAGCTTATAATAAGCTTATAATTGATAAATGGATTAATATAAATGGATCATATATGAGTTGATTAAACATTATCTCAACTTTAGATTTGGGTTTGGTTATAGAATCGCCTAGTGAATTATTATAAGAGAATTTAGTTCCTCGCCAAATCTCACTTTAGTCTATGAAAGTTTTGTAAAATTTATTTTTATTCCTTTATTTAATCTCTCTAACAAATAGGCTCACGTTTGGAAGTTATTGCATTTTAGAAATTCATTTTAATTAAAGATAGAGAACTTAGTCAAACTTAATCAAGCAAATTATTAAATGAATTAATGAACAAGATATAAGTTAAGTACTTGGGCCAAGTATATATTTAAAAATAAATTAATCATAAATGGGTGTTAGGTAAAAAATTTAATCCATTAAATGATCATAAATGGAGAACTTAGCCTCAAAAGTAGACTAGTATAGACAAATATTTGTTTTAGATCAAGAAGATAAAAAGATTAAATAAAGGAAAATTTTATTAGACAAGTTGTCTAATATATAAAATATTAGACAAGTTAATTGGCCTAAGGGAAATTATTATTTTTATTTGTTTTAATATATGAGATTATGAACTTCTATATATAACGTATTTTTTTTATTAAATTCAAAAACACCAAATTTTTATTTTATTTTATCTTTTTTGTTAGTATATGAAATTGTAAACTTATACGTAATACATATTCTCGATATTAAATAAAAAGATAGTTTTTATTTTTTATATTGATATTAGAACGATTAGGTTCTTAATTTTATAAGATAAGGATCTTTTTATTGTGAATAACTTTTCTTAAACCTTAGATATATAATCAATTAGAAAACACAACAATACTTTAGTTTATATTAAACAAATAAATTATGTAACTTACCCAAGGTATTTTAAGAGTATTAATATTTTTTCTTTACGCAACCAGTCGCTTTACCTGAACTCCAAAACTAATTATAAATCTTGGTGATTAAAATATTAGATAACAAATTCCATTCTACCTTTTTACTAATATATATATAAAAATTCCTTATCTTTTCTATTTATATAATTTTGGACTATCCTGATTCAAGAGCATGATGACCACGACACTACACTGGTTTGATAAAGGTATTGCCATCCAGCTTGTTCTGTGAACTTTTAGATCCTATGCATTATCATCTCTAGTTGTGTTTTCGAGGAATGCATCGTAATTGTGTTTGGCATAGCACACAAGAATTTAGGCTTGTCACTCATGAAAGGAACTATTCCAAAACATATTATTTACAATATATGTATAAGAATTTTATGTTGAGAGTCGATTAAGCTGTGGGACCAGTTCCGATTTATTAAGCTGTCCCGACTCCCGAGATCGTTCACAATAATTTGTCTGGCGACTTAATTATTTTTGCAGTGTGGGATGTAACCACTGGACCTCTTATAATTTTGGCGGTAATAATTTTGTTTGGTGACTTATTTTTGCAGTGTGGGATGCAACCACCGGACCTCTCATCAACCAAGACGCCACAAATATTAGAAGACCGGCAAATTATCGAGGTGGAGACAAAATTGTTCAGAGTAATTTTGCTGTGGATCAGAATATTTTTTCCTATAACATAACAATTGTGAAGATTATTGAATTTTTTTTCAATGTCATTAAACTCAATTAATTAGATGATTGATAATAATGTGATTAGGATTTAAAAAAAATCAAGAAAAAAAACCATATAAAAAGCAAATAAAAACCAATTAATCATACAAAAATCAAAATAAAACATGCAATGAAGACCAACTCAAAATAAACAAAATGCTTAAAATAAGTTTTAGAATCATTTTTTTTTAAATTGAAATAACAATATATTTAATCAACTTATATTTTGTGGTCTAACCAAATCTTGACAATCATGTAAAAATGAAATTTGAAAAAAAATCCATATTGAGAGAATGCACGATGCAAAATGCACAATAAAAATCCATATGGCTTAGTTTTTTTATATAAAAAAATTTGTCAAGCGTATAGTCTATAGTCTAGCTAGCGTGGATCAAAAAAATCCACTTGGCACAAATAATCTTTGATATATTATTGTTGATATGATAAGATGGATACATACATTATGAGAATAGTCTCCATCAAGAATTAATAATGATTGAAAATGAGTGAAAAGGCACCTTTTGTAACAATATAAAGGGGCTTGAAGTGAAGTTCTAGCATTCAAGCTATCAAGTAATGACAAATATTCAAGGAGCCTTCCTCCTCCCTTTCGTAGTCGTTGCTGGCTTGTTAGCGAGCACCCACGGTGCAAAACCTAGCCGTTACTCAATGCCCTTCAATAGGACAAGTTTTCCGCAAGATTTCACGTTTGGAGCTGGCACTGCTGCTTATCAGGTACACACTTAGAGTCAGTGCAATGAACTTGTTGCTGCGTTTAATTACGCGGTGAACCTTGAGCATTTTCTTGCTTTCATATGCTTGTATTTACCCCTTGCTTTTTCTGTGTTTCTAAGTCTGAAGGAGCTGCATATATTGATGGAAAGGGACCAAGTATTTGGGACACCTTCACTAAACAGCATCCAGGTCCATTTCTCTAAACCTGGCTTCTCGGCTTTTATATGCAATTTTACTATCCATTTAACGGGGAACTTGGATTAAAAATAAAAATTATGATGTACTTGCAGAGAAAATTTGGGACCATAGCACGGGAAATGTAGCCATCGACTTTTATCATCGATACAAGGTATGGCCACTCAATTTTCCACCATGTATATCTTCGTATCATATAGCAAACTTATATATGTATATTCTAAGGAAATTCCGTTTTACTAATATTTAGTATAAAATGTCTCAGGAGGACATACAATTGATGAAAAAAATTGGCCTGGACTCTTTTAGGTTCTCCATCTCTTGGTCAAGAGTGTTACCGAGTACGAAAATCACTCAAATCAATTTCTTCGGCATCACAATTATGTTCATATGATATTCATAATTGATTCTTCTTTCATTTTCAGAGGGAAAAATTAGTGGAGGAGTGAACCCTCTGGGTGTCAGATTCTACAACAATCTCATCAATGAGCTCTTAGCTAATGGTGATCTACCTTGCAGTACTCCAAGCTCTACCATTGATATTTGCTTTTGGTTTCTGATTAATGTTAATTATGCACAGGCATAACACCTTTTGTAACATTGTTTCACTGGGATCTTCCACAAGCACTTGACGATGAGTATTCCGGATTCCTAAGCTCCAAAGCTGTGTAAGATACATAACAATATAGGCGAATGTAATTTTAATCTAATTAGTATTGTCATAATGTTCAAGATCTCATATCACATAATTAACTGGTAAGATTAATGTATTAGGGATGATTACCTTGACTATGCGGACTTTTGCTTCAAAACATTTGGCGATCGAGTGAAGCACTGGTGCACATTTAATGAGCCATACTCGTTTAGCAGCAATGGCTACAATGGCGGTACTTTCGCTCCAGGCCGTTGCTCTAACTATGTCGGAAACTGCACGCTCGGTAACTCCGGTACCGAACCCTACATGGTAGCCCATAACTTGATTCTTGGACATGCAGCTGCTGTGAAATTGTACAGAGAGAAATATCAGGTTTGTGTGCAATGAAATCCATAATAAATCATGATGCACTATAAATAAATTAAACAAAGCAAAAGTGAGACTTCTTGACAAGAAAAGGCTGTGAACTTAACGGGATATTTCATTTTTAATTGCAGGCTTCTCAAAAGGGAAAAATCGGGATCACTATAGTGACAAACTGGATTGTACCAAAATCTCCAAAATCAAAGGAAGATATCAAAGCAGCCTATAGAGAACTTGATTTTCTGTTTGGTTGGTAAGTTCTTGACACTAATTTTCATCTCGCTTTCTCCCGGTGATTTTTCTTAAAATCTGCCCTTAAAAATCTATCATGATAGCAACACATACACCGTAATTGTCACAAAACTGTGCAGGTTTGTGAATCCACTTACTTACGGAGATTATCCTGAGACCATGAAAGCTATAGTGGGACATCGACTACCCAAATTTACTAAAGAGGAATCTGCTTTGGTAAAAGGGTCAATAGATTTTCTTGGTGTGAATTACTACACTACAAATTATGCAGCAAACAATCCAGCTCCTAATAAAATCAACTTTAGTTACTCTGGAGATTCCCAAACCATTCTCTCAAGTAAGCTAAGAAAATAAAATTTATTCTCATTTAATTATTTTTCTTCGTTTAAGCCTTAATATATATAAATACACTCTAAAGGGTCATTTTAATTTTTTACCCCAGCTTCCAAGGGTGGACATCCTATCGGTACACCGGTACTTTCTTTCCCAATTCTATGCTTCATTTCATAATTAATCTATCCCCTTGCACTGAGGCCAAATGAAAGAAAAATGGGAAGGATTTTCTTCTATAAATGTTCCTATTTTTACACATCAATTAGTTTGTCCAAATAGAACAGGGCGTAATTATTTGCTAAGGAAATTCTATGTTATTGTTTCACAGACAGCTTTGAATTGGCTATTCATCTATCCGAAGGGAATTTATGACCTTATGCTGTATGTAAGGGACAAGTACAAGAACCCTCCGGTTTACATTACTGAGAATGGTAATAATTAAGAGCAGTTGTGCATCTTTAATACTTTATGACAAGTGTCTATTATTATGGATTTTTTTCTTAATAATATCCAGAGCTGGTATTTTGTTGAATCTTCCTTGATTTACAGGTCTTGCTGATGAAAATAATGCATCATTGCCTGTTAAAGAAGCTCTGAAAGATGGGCTAAGAATAAGATACTTAGCTAGCCATCTGCAATATCTTTCAAAAGCCATCAAGTGAGCCCTCATTCTCTGATATATGTTATTGCTTTCTGTTTTCAAAAACATTAAAATAGATGATTAATTGCCAAACATCAAACAAAATAATTAGGTTGGAGGGCTCCAGGGAAGGTTTTATTTATAAAAAACTCAAAACATATTAACTATTTTCTTTCTTTTGAAAAATTCTGGAAAGAGAAGTCACAATTTACACCAAAATAACCCTTAGGCACTAGCATTGATGTTGAAGGAGAGTAGTCATGGTTTTCTTCTTGGTGCAGGGAGGGAGCTAATGTGAAGGGATACTATCAATGGGCATTTTGGGACGATTTTGAATGGGATGCTGGATATACCGTCCGTTTTGGCATGATTTATATTGATTTCAAGAACAATTTAAAGAGATATATGAAATACTCGGCTTATTGGTTCAAGATGTTCCTCCTACACTAAGTTGTTGAGGTTGAGTTGGTTAGCCCTAGCTCGGTCATCTTAATTTGTTGCTTTATGAGTGATTAGAGAAGTTTAGACAAGGAGAATCTTCCTTGCAATATGACAACGATGTCTGTCCCTCGTCTCTTGTATGTTTTCTTTTAATAATCCCCATGTTTTTTTCCATGGTGTGGTTTGTTCAATAAAGAAAGAGACGTCATCCTTCTGTCTTTTACGACATGTGAGAAATCCTATATTTCCATTTGCTTTATAAACTTCTCAATTTGATTGTTTTGAGGAAAAATCTGAACAGAAAAGAATTCTAATGCGAATTACAAACTTTTCTTTATGCCTAAACATCAATTATTGGTGGAAAACTATGCCTAATCTCGATTGATGATGTACTTAAAAGGGCCCCCGAACTCATGTACACCCTTGCTTCCTGCATTTATCTGCTTCGAATGCTTTTACTAGTGAACAACAAGATTTCCATATAAACAAGGATTTTGTACACTACTTTATAAACCCTAAATCTGTTTAAGAGTTATTCCTCTCAAGCCAATCCTAAATTTATTCAATATTCAGTTCAAAAAGAGAGAACAAATTGTTCGGTATTTACTCTCCACTTCTAACGTCCTGATGTGGCTTGCTGCAGCATAGACATGGCACATGCTGATGTGGGACACGCTAGTGTCTTAATGCTTATAAAGCATGCTGATGTGGGACAGTACCATAGGCTTGGCAATTTTGCTGGCCTAGATACTTATCTTGCTTTTTGATCATATTTCCACCTGCACCATTGCTTGCGTGTGTGAATAACCTGGCCTCAACTTTAGGAATGTGTTGTAATTCACTGATAGGTGGATGAGTCTTGTGTCTAAATCTAATATTTTTAGGTTAGTCATGAGTTCAGGTGGATGGGAGTTTGATAAACTCTCCTAATAGCCGATCAAATTTTAATTTTATTAATAGATGTAAGAAATATTTATTTTCTATTAATACCATTAAAAAAAAATGACTCTTCAACTTCTTCACTCCATTAAAATAATAAAGTTCAGGGGTTATAAATACCTCATGAATCATCCAAGTAAAGGGTTAATAATTTCTATTATTTAAATATTTGTACTCTTATTCTTAGAGCATTTACCATACAAAAACAAGAATAAACATGTTTGTTCTTAGAACTTAAAGTTCATTTTAGCATTTATTATAATTATTTATTAAAAGTTACTGATTTTATCATCGAAGGGTACCTAAACCCCATAAAAGACTATTTTACAGGTGTTAAGCTTTCAACCACCAATCATCTACTTTGTGAGTTTTGAAGAAGATAATATTGACTTGAACTTGTGATTAACTAATAATCAAACACCAAATAACCTCAATCTAGAGCACATATAATTTTAGATCATTATCATTTAGTGTCGTCTATGAGAAATTTGATAAGAGCCATTAATTGCTCTTCTATAATTGCTTTATTGACATCCCTAATCATCATTAATGACAAATAATCAAGACACTCCTGTAATAAGACGTGTAACATATCTCCTTGTCACAACAAATACTTTTATCCAACCAAACTTTAAACAACTTATCAACTAAGTGCAACTCTTTACCCAAGCTGTGTTGGTAGCTCGAGATTCAAATCAGACTTTGTAATCTCAACAAGTCTTGGTACCTACAACACTACCCTCCTTTACAGCTCCACATCAACAAGTTGCACCCAGTGTTCACAAACAATTGTACTATCTAGAGGAGTTTGGGTAGAATAATATGCTGGGGGGGTTTTCAACATTAATGGTCACTACACCATTAAGCAGTTTTACCGATGGAATAATTTCGTCAGTTTAAGACACACAATTCCTTAGCAACATTTTTGCCAATGGTATCATCGATGGAATATGTCTGTCAGAATATTGATCGTCGGTAATTCCCATTTCTTTTGGTACGTTTGTCAGAAAAAAACAAAACATTGACGGTCTTACAGACGGGGAAAGCGCGCCAAAAATAATTCTCGCGCTATAACTTTACCAACAGACGTATTCCGTCTGTATTTCCAACAGTAAATCACCGACTGCTAGTCTGTTGGTGACCGTGGCATGGGCCGTAAATATTTCAGAATTCTCTGTAAAATACCGATGGATATAGGCCGTCGACAATGTCAACGGTAAATCACCGACGAATGGGTCGTTAGTGATTGTGGGATGGGCTGTAAATTTTTTTCAACTCTTTGTCTAATACCGACGGACACATTCTGTCTATAAGTCCGTCGATATTTATATAAAAATATTTTTTAAAAACTTATTTAGAATAAATAAAAAATTTCAAATATTATATTTATTTGTAGTTAAAAAGACTAATTAACCAAATAAAATTGTATTAAACATTAAAAATATAAAACAAATGTTAAATAATATTCATCCAAATATTCATTACAAATCTAATGTGTTTCAAAAAAAAAATTAAATTAGAATAACGGATGAGCTGGAGGAGGAGGAGGATGCTAGTTGTTCCCGGGACCGTACAGCCAAAAAGGGGCTGCACATGTATTATCGTCCATCCTTGATCTAATGTCTATGACTATTTGATGGAGCTGATCATAATCCATCGAGATTCGTTTATATTGTTGTTTCAAGGCCATTAACTCCTCAGACTGGGTGCTCGATACTGATGAAGAGCTCCTAACGGTTGAGACACTACGGGTCGTACGTAAGTTTTTGTCCGTAGTGTTGGAGAGCATGTAGACCCGATTTTTATCAGGTCCACCAGACGATCTTACCTCCATCCATAAATCTGGATCAAAATCCAGATGGGTCGAAGGATCGTCCCTATATCTCACCCTCAATCGGCTATAATAGGTCTCCTGATTTTTTTTTTAAATCTTCATATTCAATTCAAGAAAAAAATAACTTATGAAATAAAATTATTGAACGAACATACCATGAAATGTTCAGCACAGTTGTCCACGAATTGTTGCACCCCTTTTTGGCGATCTTGACTCCGCACGCGCATCTCTACAAACAGCTCCATTAAGCTCGGCTCACGTGTCCAAGAAACGTAGCTTGTAAGAAAAAAAAAGTTTGTAAGTTAAATATATTTATAAGCAACAACAAATTAATTAACGATATATTTCATTGAAATTAATCTTACCATCCGCTTCGCATGTGCACTGAACGGAACGGAGCCGCCGATGTGCGTGGTCACCAAACCATGAATTTGCCGGTTTTGGTTGTCGGCACCGGACTGTGAGCGTTGTGCGAACCGCTCAGAAGTCATGTGCTCAATATATTGCATCCATATATCCCTTGAGATGAATGGCGATTTGAATTTTCGCCAAACAACCACTTCATTCCAGCATTCTAGACCGTTATCTCTCACATATCTTTTTTCTTTTTTTTTGGGCGTCATACCAAAAATCATGCAACCTACTTCCATAGTAACAAATTAGAATTTAGAACATAAAATTATAAAACAAAAAATTATATTATTTTCGATGTTACCTATTTGTCGCGTGATTCTCTCATACCCTCCTCACAACATTGTTGTTCGTGCTATCCCACTCAAATTTGTGCTGTGTATAAATAATTCATTTAAAATAAAAATAGTACAAGATATAAAATTATAAAAATAATTTATTAAAAATAAGCTGGAAATTAGAAGTTAACACCTACCTGAAATCATCGAAACCATGCATCGATATTAGGTCTCCATTCAGGATGTCTGGAAACCGAACTCCATTGAAACAATAGAATCTCCATCGACAATTTAAACGCTGATGTTATTGTCCAAGCAACCTTAATGTTTGTGAACGTGAAATTAAATAAAATTAATAAAATATTAATTAGTTGTTCATAAATTATGTTATAAGTATATATAAAAAACTAAAACATAAACAAACTGACATTGAAAGGTCATCCTTCCATTGTGCCCAGTACTTGCAGGTGAATTGACCCCACTGTGAAACCGTGCTAGAAGAGGCAGCATCACAAGTTGGCACAAACTCCTCTTCATGATCAACACCTAAGGATAAGTCATCCTTGCTGCTAGAAAAACTAGTTGCAACCGTCTGCTGACGACGTGCTGTTGATTTCATTCTACGCATCTACATAAATTTATATGAATAATTACATAATTAAATTTGATTATTTTAAAAACATTCGGTAGCACCTCCTTTATATTGAAGACTACCCATAGTTTTCAAACCTGTAAATATTTACAACAACCACAAACCAATTGACTCCATTGGAAAATCTTATATACAACCTAACATGTATAGAAATTTAACATCTATATATATATTTTCAACTAACATCTGCTGCTATCCAATTTTTTACCTATGTTTTTTTTATAAATTTTCAGAAAAAACCAAAAATAGCAAAAAAACAATGAAAACCCTAAAAAAATATTTTTTTATATATTTGCATCATTTTTAGCATTTTCAGCATCGTCTCAAAAGAATTTAAATTTTTAAATGATTTTTCTCTATAAATAGAGAAGAAAAACCGGTTTAAAGAGAGGTGGTGGAGGAAAATTTCCTAGGGGGGAAAAAAAGAGAGAAAGGTAAGAGCCATTCGGCAGGGCTAAAAAAAACCCTAAACCTAAATTATTTCTCCCAATCCAGCCGATTGCCTCCCTCCCTTTGCAAAAAAGGCCGGCTGCCGCTCCCTCAGTTTTGGTTCCCTTTGGCTCCTTCTTAAACCTTCAGCCCCTTCATCACTGTAGCCCCCATTCCTCTCATCTTCAAGTCCCACGCCGCTCACCATCTGCTTCGGCCTTTCTCACAAACCCATGGTCCCCCACTTCCTCTGTTTCTCGCCCAAACTAGCAGCCATCCCCAGCTCTTGCCTACACACACCATGAACATCTACCTCCATTGTTCCCCCATTTCCCCCCTCTGTTACATAGCCCAACCTATCCACAGTCTCCTTCTACTCTCACAGTCGACCTAACATCCCCATTGTCGGCCTTTACAGACAAGCTCTCTTCCTCGGCCAACCGTTCGCCAACTCTGACTGATCTCTCTCTCAGCCACTGACAACGCCGCCTGGCAACCTACAAGCCTATATCCTTACCAAGACCCGAACCGGCCACTAGCATCTGCACATACATGATAGAAGCTCAGTCGCTGGCCGCCCCTTAGACATATCGCTGGCCACCTGAAACATAGAAGAAGGTGAAACAAAATGAAAAAAAAAAAGATCTGCAGAATAAACATATTTGAAAAAAGGGAAGACCGAGAGCAAATATGAAAAAAGAAAGAAAATTAAAACCGACTGTCTTGCGTATTTTTTCTTCTTTTACAGGTGACGGTGGTCCACACCTTCGGCGAGGAAGGTGAAGAGGGGAGGAAACCCTTGCAGATCTCCCTTGTCACCTGTCTTTTTACAGCGGCATGTGAACCCATGCGCTGCCATTAATAGCCACGCGTGGAGAAGACGCGCCGAAAGGATTCTGGTAGATCCCAGAAGGCTTTCCGACAGTTTCTGGATTTTTGGGGTTTATTTTGTAATTTTTGAATTGTATTTGATTTATTTAATTTTTGTTATTTTTGTTATTTTGTAATTATGGTGTATGTGTAAAATATAATAAAAAGGGATGTGTGTGTTTGTATGTTTTTTTTATGTATGTTATTGAATTATAAAATAATAATAAAAAGATAAAAAGAATTTAATGTTTTAATTTGCATATGGTCAAATATCTTAAAGGACAAATAAAATCATGTTGTATTTCCCATGAAAATATAAGAACATGTTTCTATATATATTTTGGGAATTAATAACTAATTTATTAAAGCCTTAAAAATTTTGTCGCACCCCAAAAAAAAAAAAAAAAAACAAAAAAAGTTGGTTTTTGCGACATTCGATTGACGACTTTCGTTTTATTCTGTTTTGTTGATTTGGTTCTTTGGAGTCGCCACCTAGTATTTTGGTCACTAGGAACCCTAACTGGTCTTTCAGAGATTCTAAGGCAAGGGACTAGTTGCGTAAAGGGAAGGTATTAGCACCCCTAGTACGCCCTACCTAAGGTAAGCTGCTTGGTGTTTGGTTTGCTTTATAATTGCTATGGTGTTGGTATTTTCTAGGCTCGTCAATTGATTTTGGATAGAAATCTAAGGAGATTCCATGTGCTTTGAAAGCTCATTTTTCCCTTAGTATTTCAAAAGTTTGCGACTCATAAATCGCGGAATAAAAAAAAAATTTAAATTTTGAAATGTCCTCGATTATAATCAAGGCTTCTTTCAAGAATGTGTGCGGATTTATTACTCCCAATAATATTTTGGATATTCATCCTTTTAAGGATTTCTTTATCCAAACATTAGCGGTAAATAATAAATAAATTCCCTCTCCAAAAATAAGATTTTTATAGTTTTTGGAATATTGGCCAATACCCTTTGGAGTTTTACAAACATGTTGTAAAATCCAGAAATGCAAGAAAATAATTTGTGTTTAAGAAATCTATGCGAAAACACACTTTCGAAGCTTCCAATGTATTTTTTTTATAAAAAGAACATTCAAAACATGTTAGAGTATTGGCCGTATGCAACACGCAAGAAAATATTTTGTTTTAAAAAATATTTTTTTTTTGACGAAATCGGGTATTTTTAATACTGAATTTGTATCTCCACAGCATAAAAATACAAACTAATATTAAGTCATTTTAAAAAGATGTACGAAAAAAAATAATATTTTTAAGGAATTTTAGAAAGCAAAAAAAAAAAAAAAAAAAAAAATTATCTTTGAAAATTTTGGATGTCTCGACGAAAATAAGATATTTTAAATACTGAATTTATACCTCTACAGTATATAAAAAAAAATACAAACCCCCCAAAAAAAAAAAAAATATATATATATGAAAAGAAAACAACAACATTTATTAGATTTTTTTAGATTTTTTTTTTAAAAAATATATATATACACACACACACATAATATAATATAATAATATAATATAATTATATATTAAATATTAAGGGGCTGGGCCGGCCCAACTAACTGCCGGGCTCATCCCCACAAGTCATTGGGCCGGGACCGGCCCAAAAAAAAAAACCTTGTCTGGGCCGGACCCGGCCCAGACCGCTGGGTTGGGCCAGAATCCTTCTGGCCCATATACATGCTTCTGGGCCAGAACCCGTCTGGCCTAGAAGAGAAAACAGAACGGGGGGAATTAATTTCCCCCCCGTCCCCTGCATGCAGAACAATTCTGCATGCAGGAGACGAAACCTACAGCAGAAGAGAAAAAAAATGCAGGGGAGAGAGCGTACCTGGCGGGGCTGGAGACGGTGGTTTGCTGGCGGGGCTGCGGTGGCGTGGCTCGTGGACGACGACTCCGGGCGGCGTTGCTGCTGCTTCTAACAGTGGCGAAAAAATTTCTTCCTCCTCCCCTTTCTCTTTTTTTTTCTCAGTAGCTTTCTCTGTCTCGGTTTGCTTTCGGTTTCCTTCTTCTCGGTTTGTTTCTGTTCTTCTCTCTCTTTCGTGCCTTATTTCTCTTCTCCCTCTCTCTTCGGGTCGCCCTCTCTCTCCTTTGGTCTCTCTATTTATAAGGGAAACCGGTGTGCCTTTTGCTAGTGCGCCTTCAATCATGCAACGGCTGGTCGGCCAGTGACCCGTTCGGTGGTCTTATGGGGCTTCGGTGGGGGCAAGGAGAGAGAGGCGGGAAGGTTTTCAAAATTTTCGTCTTCTGTTGCTGCTAAATCGGGGGGAAGGAGGAAGATGAACAGTGTCGTTCAAAACGACACCGTTCTGGTCTTCCTCTTTTTTTTTTTTTTTATATATATATGAAACGACGTCGTTTTGGATAAAACGCGTCGTTTCATTTAAATGGCCAAACTTCAAATCAGCCCTCCAAATTCGGTCCCCGCCCCTCTTGTTGGCCGCCTTTTTCACTTTGGTCCTTGGCCTCTGATTTATGCAATTGAGCCCTCAATTGATTAATAAACTTTCAATTTCTTCAATTAGGCCCCTGAACCGAATAATTGCAGCCCCTCCATTTACGCGTCTCTTCCAATTTGGTCCCTGGTTTCGGATTTTCTTATTTAAGTCCCTAATTGGCCATTAAACTTCAATATTTATGCAATTAAGCCCCTGATTTGACCCAATAAATTCCTAAAAAATATATTTTGGCCCCAGAACTTAAATTTCTTCTAATTAAAGCCCAAATTGACTTAAAAATTAATTTTTCTTGCAATCAAATGCTTTATAAATTCAAATAAAAAATCCAATTAAGTCCATAAACATCCAAATTTGGGCTTTTCTCCAAAAAATTCAAATTTTCCTTCTCAATAGGGCTTTCATCCTTGAAGAATATACTGTCAAAAATTCAATCCTTGTATTTTTAAATTCCTTGACCAATTTTCTGACTGTTTTCTGAGCGCTTCTGCCTCCTGTTATTTTTTCTAAACTCTTTTGGCTATTTATTTTATTTTTCATGGGGACCCAAAAATGGGTTACAACAGATGCCCCCTTTTTATAATACTTACGGAGCATGGGTTTTGCGCAGTAAGTGTTATAAAGATAAACCCAAAACGGAACTCCCGAAACTGATCTGGTCGAAGCTTGATTGATCTGAAACTTTGTCCTTTACAACAATCCTCCTTAGCCCAAAAACTATGATCAAAACTTAGTCATCTCGAGATCCTTATCCAGCGATCCTCTGAATTCTTACTTTAGTTTGATCAACATGGAAATCCCTCCGAGATCCCATCTGGTGATCTCCTTTAACCTGGAATCCCATCCGGCGATTCCTTTACTCATAACCAATACAAAAATATGTGTGTGGTCTCATTATGATGGGTGACCTGCCCGAGTGGAAAAGGGAAAGAGTGGTCTCATTCTTTGGGTGACCTACCCAGGGGGAAGAATGGCCTCATTATTATGGGTGACCTACCCAGGTAAAAAAAAAATGGAGAATGGTCTCATTCTTATGGGTGACCTACCCAGCAAAAATATGGTCTCATTGTGATGGGTGACCTACCTAAGGAAAAAAGGAAGAGTGGTCTCATTCTTTGGGTGACCTACCCAGGGGAAGGAATGGCCTCAATCTTATGGGTGACCTACCCAGGTAAAAAAAAATGGAGAATGGTCTCATTCTTATGGGTGACCTACCTAGAAAAAATATGGTCTCATTGTGATGGGTGACCTACCCAAGGAAAAAAGGAAGAGTGGTCTCATTCTTTGAGTGACCTACCCAGGGGAAGGAATGGCCTCATTCTTATGGGTGACCTACCCAGAAAAAATATGGTCTCATTGTGATGGGTGACCTACCCAAGGAAAAAAGGAAGAGTGGTCTCATTCTTTGGGTGACGTACCTAGAAAAAATATGGTCTCATTGTGATGGGTGACCTACCCAAGGAAAATGTTGGTGAGGGCTCAAAGGCGCACTCGAAATGAGGTAGGGTTAGAAAACGCACTACCCAAGAAGTGAGGGCTCATACATTGCACTCGAAAAGAGGTAGGGTTAGAAAACGCACTAACCAAGAAGTGAGGGCTCATTCAGCGCACTCGAAAAGAGATAGGGTTAAAAAACGCACTACCTGAGAAATGGTGATGAAACTCTAATCTGACAAATGTTGAAAACAATGTATTATGGTTAATATGCATGTATGTTTTTGTTACCTATCTTGGAAACATAGGTCCCCCTTTCGTCGTAAACCTTCTCGCTCTTGTTTCAAGCTTTTCTCATGAACCGAAAAATCCTTCATATCCTTTTAGTGAAGAGATCTCTGGTTCCTTATGGGGCCCTTTCTTGCTCCATTGAGTTTTGTGCTAAAGGAAAAAATTGGTTTTGTTCATGAAAACTGAAACTTTTAATGCAATTAGCAAATCTTATAAAAGATGCTTTTTTAGAAGTTTTTATTATGATACCCCTTTTGGGCTTGGGCTCACTATGGACCCTTATGTGCACTTCGTGCACCTTTTGCCCCCTAGTGTGATGTGCAACTATATGTCAAGTAGATTTGATTTGGTTCTCCAATTGATGGAGTCATTTTCTTAGTCATGCCATAAAAAGTTCTTTTAAGTAAAAGATTTCAAATGCTATGAGATCAAGGCTGAAATTTATATATATATATATATATATATATATATATATATATATATATAAAAAGACTCTTTACAAAGAGAATTCATGGCCGAAATTTATTTTATTGACTGGGAAATTATGAAATACATCAAGCGTAGTATTTCTTTACAGAGTCAGAATTCACAGGCCTAACTAGATCTTCTCCATCCATTCTAGACAGTAACAAAGCTCCTCCTGAGAATGCTTTCTTCACCACGTAAGGCCCCTCGTAGTTAGGTGCCCATTTACTCTGATCTTCTCCAGGTAAAGGTAATATTTTCTTTAGTCTAAGATCTCCTTCGTGGAATCCTCGAGGTCGAACCTTCTTGTCATATGATTTAGCCATCCTTCTTTGGTAGAGTTGATGATGACAGATCGCAGCTATCCTCTTTCACTGATCAGATTCAACTGTTCATATCTAACCTTTGCCCATTCTAACTCTTCCAGCCCAGAGTCTAACAACACTCTCAATGATGGGATTTCCACTTCTAAAGGCATCACCGCCTCCATTCCATATACCAACATGTACGGGGTAGCTCCTGTTGAGGTCCGAACTGCGGTGCGATATGCATGAAGAGCAAATGGCAACATCTCATGCCAATCCTTATAGGTGACTACCATCTTCTGAATAATCTTTTTGACATTTTTATTAGCAGCTTCTACCGCGCCATTCATCTTTGGTCTATATGGTGAAGAATTGGAATGCTTGATTTTCCATTTAGTGCAGAGCTCTATTATCATCTTGCCGTTGAAATTTTGAGCATTATCCGTTATAATCTTTTCTGGTGGACCATACCGACATATCAAATCTCTCTCAATAAATTTCTTCACCACTTTTTGCGTCACATGAGCAAATGACCCAACTTCTACCCATTTTGTGAAGTAGTCGATAGCCACGAGAATAAACCTATGACCATTGCTGGCTTTTGGGTTTACCGGTCCAATCACATCAATTCCCCACATCGCGAAGGGCCATGGAGATGTTAAATTAAACAGAGGAGCCAGAGGAGCATTGATTTTGTCACTGTATACTTGGCACTTATGACACTTCCGGACATAATCAATACAATCCTTCTCTAACGTCATCCAGAAGTACCCGGCCCTTTGTATCTTCCTGGCCATCACATGTCCACTAGCATGAGTTGAGCAAATCCCTTCATGGACTTCCCGTACCGTGCTTTTTGCCTCAAATTAATCCAAACATCTCAACAAAGTCCCGTCAGATGATTTCTTATACAAAATCTCCCCATCAAGATAAAAATCCATTGCCAACCTTCTCAAGGTCTTCTTGTCGATTTTGGATGCCCCCATGGGATATGCCTGGTTTTGGATGAAATTCTTGATATCATAGTACCACGGGTTTCCATCCACTTCTCTTTCGACTGAGCAACAATGAGCAGGGTTATTTCTGATATTGATGTGTACTGGCTGTACCTTGTGCCCAAAGTCTATCTTGGCCATAGATGCTAGTGTGGCCAAAGCATCTGCAAACTGGTTCCCTTCCCTTCCCAGATGGGTGAACTCTATTTCCTCAAATTCTTTAGCTAGCTGAGACAGGTATTCTTGGTAAGGCCTTAACTTCTCTTCTTTGGTTTGCCATTCTCCTTTTACTTGGCAAATGATCAGCATTGAGTCTCCATACACATCTATCTTTTTGATGTTCATCTCTAATGCAGCCTCTAAACCAAGAATGCAAGCTTCATACTCAGCCGTGTTGTTGGTGCACCCGAACTGCAGCTTAACTAAAACCGGATACTGCTTCTTATCAGGAGAGATTATCACTGCCCCCGCTCCGTTACCACATACATTTACAGCACCATCAAAGTACATAACCCACCAATCTGATTTCTCTTCCTCGATTGCAAACACATCTTGACACGACCAAAAGCTTGATGTCTTTTCCCAAGTGCAGGAGTGTCGAAGTAATAAATAACCCGGCAAGACCGGGGTCGAACCACAGAGAGGTTAATTGTATAAATTATAAATAACAAGACAACAACAACAACAACAACAATAATAATTATTATTATACTCAGTACGTGGCGTTGTTATACCTGAGAATGATCTAAAGATCGGGTCACAGGTTTCCAGCCTATATACTGAGTTTATGAAAAGATCAAATATATATATTATATAATATAAACAGAATGTAAATAATAATAATAATAATAATAATAATAATGAAAGCAGAAGATGAAGAAATTAATGAGCACTTTGAGATGAAAGATTAACGTAAGGATTAAACAATGATAAAAACAAATGTCAAGGTTAGAGGATCCACTAATGGTACTTCAAACAAGTATAATATAAACTCTTATTACTCAATTGGAAACCACACATAAAGGAGGTTCCAATCAGATTATAAATTGTTAACATGATTACATTAATTATCTTATTCGAATAAAGCTAATACTTGTAAATGTTGGCAGGCATTCATGATTATAACTTATGTTAACAACAAATCAAGTTCCTTTCATAGCTCAGGTGTCGGTTAAACCATACAGTATGGGCTATGAAAGTGCCAAGTATTTGTTGTACCAAATATTATACAACATAAATCTAGATTAACCATTTAACAAGCAAAGTATTAAAAGTGAACAAGATAACAAATATAAAACATGTTAGTATCCAACGTTAAGGTCCATGTAAGTTTATATTATACTTATTCTTACACCATTAGTGTACCCTTTTCACCTTGACATAATTAACTTAGCTGAACATAATGAAAGAAAGAAACATAAATGAGCAAGACAAGAACATAAATGAGAAAGAAGTTAACTAGACAAAGGAAAGGAAATGAAGTGCATAAACTTGATATTAATGAAAGCAAGACATAAGCAATACAAAGAGAGAAAGCAAGAGCATGATCTTGATCTGAACACCAAGATGCCTCAATACATGGTAAGTGCCTCCTTTTATAGGCCAAAATTTGGAACTATTGATTTGTTGACTAATTGATGAGTGGGTGGCCACATCTTGACTTGATAACAATCCTTATCTTCTTGTCTGGTCAAGACGTCATTGCTAACATCATAATTTGCCCAGAATCCTCAGGAATGTTCTAGGAAATTGTCTCAGCTTTCCAACAAAAAAAAGATGAGGTCATTTGGACTTCTAGAACTCAAGATATGGGCTGAACACTAAATAGTGTTTGGGCTGCAGGACAGCTTCGGACTTCTTCGTTGTTCCTTCAATTTGGACTTCAAAACGACCTTTTCAAATCTTGGGCTCCTCATGAAAGTTGTACGCATTTGTCTTACCTTTCCATCCATATAAATGGACCTAAATCCGAGATCTAGAGCTCCAGATATGATCCAATTACCGAGCAATGTTCCGGTTTGGACTGCACCGACATCTCTTTTCTAAGTTTGGCCATCTCTTTGTCCTTTCACTTTCAATACTTAAACTCATCAATCAATCCTTTTATTTATGTGATAGGCCTGCATATAAGATGAACATTTACCATAAATTAAGGTATCTTATAGTATCAAACTTGTTATTATAAAACATGCTTTGGTTAAGGAGTTATTGATACTTCAAGTGCAAAATGATGATATAAAACCTTGATAAACATGCACTTTTAAGTACTAATCACACCCCCCAACCAGCTTATTACTAGTCCCTAGTAATCTAAAGTGTTAAAATAGAGAAACAATTTCAAGTTCCACAAAGCAAGGCATTCATCATTCAACTTCCATTAATCTATCCAGATAAACAAACTCTCATTAAATTTATATTCCTGCTTCATACTTCTTAAACAAGATATTAATAAACCTTCTTTTTGTGTGCTCAATGAAAACATAGATGATGGGGCTTTTGTTGGAAGAAAACAATATTATGTTCAAATGTTTAAGGTGAACTTCCTTGGGTTGGGATTAGTATTATTATTTTTTTTTTCTTCTTTTTTTTCTTCTTTTTATTTATATACACATACAACTTAAAACACAATGTATCTTTAACCCATGTAACGAGTTTTAGGCTAATGACTCCCAGACCAGTTGGTCTTAGGGCATTAGGTGTTGAGACACCCCTACGAGCTTAACAACTCGGGTTGCAGATACTAATACGTAGATAGTGCAATGTTTGATTCCCTTAAGCTTTTCTCCTTAACCCATGTAGCAAGCTTTGGGCCAATAGCTCCCAAGTCAGTTGACTTTAGGGTATTAGGTGTTAAAACACCCCTTCGGGCTTAATTGCTTAGGTTAGGGAGGCTACGAAACCAAACTTATCCACGTTTTATTATCATCAATACTATTTTTTCTTTTTTTTTTTTTTTTTTTTTTTTTTTTTTTTGCAAATTATATACTATCCTTTTCCCTTAGTTGTTACCTTCAACAAAATAACATAATTAATGTAATAATCCAATGTGCAACCCACAATCATATGTTAAAGTGTGTGTGTGAAAATGAAGGTTTAATAACACTTGTTAAATGAGTATGAGCAGAATCAAGTGATAACAATGTGAGAGTTTGTAAACCTGAATATTTCAAGAAGTATTATGATAGACCTTGGTAATGAAACTTACTAAGATGCGTCTCTAGAGTCAATAAAATTGATTCCATACTCTGCCATCCTAATAACAATTTTGTCAAATGGTTTTAATAATAGCAAAAACAGTTAGCAAGTTAGTATTTTTTTTTTTTTTTTTAACTACTACCCTCTCCCCCCAACCAAAACGAGACATTGTCCTCAATGTTCGAAGGTAGAAAGATAGAGTATAGAAGACATCACCTGAAACAGTGAACAATGATAAACCTGAAACACACTTAAACAAACATAAGAAGTAACATAACAAAATAATATGCTATTAATAAAACCAAAAGACACAAGGTTTCACAGATGAAGGCTCAAATCTAATCTAAGCTTTTTACGGCTTTCCTTAGTTGACCAATCTAGGCGACTCATGCAGGGATCAATGATAGGGATGAAAGATTGTAGTTGGTCAATCAATGTTCAGCAGTAGCAGCAGAGATTATGATTTGTCGTGCCGAAGATGTTAGAAATTCCTGTTCCACAGCTTGATCAAGGAAAGACAGCAACTTATCATAAAAACCATTAACATTTAACAAACCTATAGGTTTATGGTGAATGTGCAGTTGGGCCCAAGATGAAATATGAAAGATCTCTTCCAATGTGCCCAAACCACCTGGTAAGGCAATGAAGGCGTCAGCATGGCTAAACATGGTATTCAGTCGGTCAGACATTGTTGGGACCTGTAGTTCCTCTCCAATTGTTTTTCCAATGATGTCCCCAGTTGCTAAAGCTTTGGGAACAACCCCCAAAACTTGACTGCCTCCTAAAAATGCAGCCATTGACACACCTCCCATTAACCCAAGGCTGCCTCCCCCATACACTAAATGAATCTTTCTCTCAGCTAGTACCCGACCAAGATGATTTGCTGATTCTAAAAACTCTTTTTCTTTCCCAGAACTGGATCCACCGAAAACACAAATATTTCTTATCTGATGACTTGAGGAACCTGCCATTTCTACACACTTCTATATTTGATGAATGTATGGGATGAGTAGAAATGAAGGGAAGGAAGAGAAGAATTTATAGATGAAAAAGTGAAAATGCAATCATACCACTATATGTAGGCCAGCTATAGTCTCACAAACTCTCTCTCTCTCTCTCTTTATTAATTATTTATTTTGAAAAAGCATGTATGTACAGGTAGTTGTGATTGTGGCTCACATCTTCCCTTGGTTTTACGTCCAAGAACGGCTTAAACGCCCTCTATGGGTCGGGGATAGGCTTCCCATCCAGTTTTCTTAAAAACTGGCAAACAGGGTCTTTTTTTAGTCAGATTCCCAAGACTAAGTCGATCATGTTCTTTATGGAATTGTGGCCATAAATCATGAATTACACGATGCACATCTCCACTAGGATGCGTCTCAAGGGTCAACAAAAGATTATCTAAAGACCCCTTACTCAGGCCATCCTTAATGAATTGTATCTTATCTTCACGGTTTACAGATACCATTCCTAAAGAACGACATGTCGTATTACAAGTCCATCTGGCACATCTGTGACAGACTTTTAGTCGTTTTGCACGACGTTTCTTTGCAAAAGTGCTTTTACCTGTTCCAGGCATGTGTGAAATGAAAGAATTGGAGGACTCACCTGATAATCGAACCTTTGCTTCAATTAACCAACGGATATCTTCAGGAATTCCATGATTCATTAACAACCTCAATCTTGCACACCTAGCACGGTAAATTTTATAAATCGCATTTGGAGGCAAAGCGGGAAAATACCTTTTCAACTTTTCAAGAGTGGTGTCCATTTTCAAAAGAGAATTAGAGAAGAGATTCAAAGAAGGAAGAAAGAGCTAAGAATTATACAAATATATACAGATATCAGTTATTTGGGAAACTGAAAGAACCGACTTAAGTCACGGAGTACCGTTATCCGCCATTTGACCGGGGTGAAAGAGAGACTAGCAAAACAATAGATACAACAAAACACAAAAAAAATGTGAGAAAAAGAATCAATCTTTATATACAGGATCACTCAATTCAATAGAGTCATTTTCAACCGAAAAATTGTCAAAATAAACTTTCAAACGATGCCCATTTACCTTGAAAACATTGCCATTCTTTGGATTCTCAATATCACAGGCCCCATATGGATACACATGTTTCACAATAAAAGGACCGCTCCATCTTGATCGTAGTTTTCCAGGAAATAAATGGAGTCGAGAATTATAAAGCAAGACTTTTTGACCAACACTAAATGTTTTTCTCAGTATTTTCTTGTCATGAAACTCTTTAATTCTTGCTTTATGAATTTTCGAATTGTCATATGCATCATTTCTTATTTCCTCAAGCTCATTTATTTGCAATTTTCGCAGCTGACTAGCATCATCAAGGCTTGAATTGAAAGCTTTAATAGCCCAATAAGCTTTATGTTCAATTTCCACAGGCAAGTGACAAGGTTTTCCATAGACTAGTCTATAAGGTGACATACCTAATGATGTTTTATAAGCAGTTCGATAAGCCCAAAGTGCATCATTAAGTCTTAAAGACCAGTCTTTCCTATTAGGGTTCACTGTTTTCTCCAAGATTTGTTTGATCTCCCTATTAGCAAGCTCTACTTGTCCACTTGTCTGAGGATGATAAGGGGTGGCAACTTTGTGTGTGATTCCATATTTCTTCATTAAAGAAGCAAATGGCTTGTTGCAGAAATGTGTTCCACCATCACTTATCATGGCTCGAGGGATTCCAAATCGACTTAAAATGTTTTCTTTCAAAAACTTTATCACTGTTTTGTGATCATTGGTTCGACTTGGAATTGCCTCTATCCATTTTGAAACATAATCTACTGCGACCAATATGTATAAGAAACCAAATGATGGAGGAAATGGACCCATGAAATCTATACCCCAACAGTCAAAGATCTCAATGACAAGAATAGGATTTAAAGGCATCATGTGACGTTTTGAAATAGATCCCAACTTTTGACAATTTTCACAAATCTTACAGAATGCATGTGAGTCTTTGAACATGGTGGGCCAGTAAAATCCACTTTGTAAGATTTTTGCAGTTGTCTTTCTTGATGAGAAATGACCCCCACATGCCTCAGAATGACAAAACTTAATGACACTACTTACCTCATTGTCAGGAATGCATCTTCGAAATATTTGGTCAGGACAATATTTGAACAAATACGGGTCATCCCAATAAAAGTTCTTCACTTCGTTCAAGAACTTTCTTTTGTCTTGGGTACTCCAATGAGCTGGCAATTGTCCTGAAACAAGAAAATTAACAATATTAGCAAACCAAGGCATCGTAGAAACGACAAATAAAGATTCATCGGGAAAGTAGTCATCGATTGGTGTGATGTCAGATTTCGAATCTGTTGTTAATCTTGACAAATGATCTGCAACAACATTTTCGGTGCCTTTCTTGTCTTTGATTGTGATATCAAATTCTTGAAGTAACAAAATCCACCGCACCAATCTAGCCTTAGAATCTTTCTTAGAAAGAAGATATTTCAATGCTGCATGATCACTAAAAACAACAACAGGTGAGCCAACAAGATAAGATCTGAATTTATCACAAGCAAATACTACTGCAAGTAATTCTTTTTCAGTGGTAGTGTAATTCATTTGAGCACTATTTAAAGTTTTACTTGCATAGTAAATCACATAAGGTTTCTTATCTTTTCTTTGTCCCAAGACAGCACCCACGGCATAATCACTAGCATCACACATTATTTCAAAAGGTAATGACCAATCAGGAGGTTGAATGACAGGAGCAGAAGTAAGCAAGTTTTTAAGTTTAACAAAGGCTTCCTCACAATGTTCAGTCCATTCAAATAAATTATCCTTTGTTAGAAGGTTACTCAAGGGCTTAGATATTACACTAAAATCTTTGATGAACCTTCTGTAAAAACCAGCATGTCCTAAGAATGATCTAACATCTTTAACAGATTTTGGTGTTGGTAAGTTGGCAATTAACTCGATTTTAGATTTGTCAACCTCAATTCCTTTCGATGAAACAATGTGACCAAGTACAATACCGTTTGTTACCATAAAGTGACATTTTTCCCAATTCAGTACAAGATTCTTCTCTTCACACCTGCTCAAAACCTTTTCTAAGTTAGTCAAACAATCATCAAATGAATCACCAAAAACAGAAAAATCATCCATAAAAATTTCAAGAAAACGTTCAACCATATCACTGAATATGCTAAGCATGCATCTTTGAAACGTGGCTGGTGCATTACATAATCCAAAAGGCATCCTTCGATATGCAAAAGTACCAAATGGACATGTGAAAGTAGTCTTCTCTTGATCTTCCAATGCAATTTGGAAATTAACCATGTAGTGTGATACAACATATACTGACGTAATCTCTTTGTAGCCCATGCTAGTGCGCAACACAGCTTCTCAATCACAGTATACCTAGACTCATATTCCGTGAACTTCTTGCTTAGGTAATAAATGGCCCTTTCCTTCCTTCCGGTTTCATCATGTTGCCCAAGCACACATCCCATTGCTGTTTCGGTTACTGTTAGGTATAAAATCAATGGCCTTTTTGGTACGGGAGGAACAAGTAGAGGTGGATTTAGCAAGTACTGCTTGATTTTCTCAAAAGCTTTATCACACTCTTCATTCCATATTCCAGGGTTCTTCTTCCTCAACAAACGAAAGATTGGGTCACAAGTCACGGTTAAATAGGATATAAACCGAGCGATGTAATTCAACCTTCCTAAGAAACCTCGCACCTCCTTCTCAGTCTTGGGGGGTGGCATAGATTGAATAGCTTTTACTTTTTCAGGATCCACTTCTATCCCTTTGTCACTCACCACAAATCCCAACAGCTTACCGGATTTCACCCCGAATGAACACTTTGCTGGGTTAAGCCTCAACTTATATTTCCTTAATCTTTCAAATAATTTCTTCAATATTCGGACATGATTCTCTCCCTCTTTAGATTTAGCAACCATGTCATCAACGTATACTTCAATCTCTTTGTGCATCATGTCGTGTAACAAAGTCACCATAGCCCTTTGGTAAGTGGCCCCAGCATTCTTTAAACCAAATGGCATGACTTTGTAGCAAAAGGTTCCCCATGGTGTTACAAAGGTCGTCTTCTCCCTATCCTCTGGCGCCATTCTTATCTGATTGTAGCCTGAAAACCCATCCATGAAGGAATATGTGGAGCTGCGTGCTGCATTATCAACTAACATATCTATGTGTGGTAAAGGGAAATTATCTTTAGGGCTAGCCCGGTTTAAGTCCCTAAAGTCCACGCAAACTCTGATTTTACCTTCCTTTTTGGGTACCACCACTATGTTTGACACCCATTGTGGATACTTCACTACTTCCAAAAAACCAGCGTCCCATTGTTTTTCAATTTCCGCCTTTACTTTGATTAAGACCTCCGGATGAGTTCTCCTTAACTTCTGCTTAACCGGCTTGCATCCTTCCATCAGTGGTATTCTATGCACTACAATGTCCATATCCAAACCAGGCATATCCTCGTAGGACCAAGCAAAGACATCCACATAATCTTTGAGAAGTGCAATCAACTCTTCCTTTACTGCAGGGGTGATCAAAGTCCCTATCTTCAGCTCTCGCTTGATTTTTTCATTGCCTACATTTATGGTTTCAAGTTCCTCCTTAGCGGGCCTCCAAGCATGTTCGTGTTGCTCTATTAATTTTGTGAATTCCCATATGTTTTCCTCCTCCCATTCCTCATCTTCTACAGCCACTATATATTCTTTAAATTTTGGCCATTCATTCTCAATGTAAAGTGCATGTGTTGTTGTGGAGGATCCACTTTCAGGGTTCCTGAAAGCGGAAAGTGATGTGTAAATGCATAGTAAGATATCAAGATGAATTTTGAAAATGCATGATCTCATTAAAAATAAAAGATTGGCTCACAACAAAATAAAATCCAATTGACATCTTGAGCCTTGATTGTCAATGAATAAAAACAAAACCGAAAAAAAAAGGCAAACAACATAGATAAAAAAAATAATCCAACAATCATTGTTGATTACATTTTAAAAACCAATGGAGCTTCTTGGGTCTCCCAATTCTGGAACTTCTCCCCTTCGGCTAGCTTCCGAACAAAAGTCTTGACGGTGACTTCTTCCAAGGTGTGGATGGTCAATTGTGGCAGCTCTTCAATCCTCCTTTCGGATTCGATTTTCTCAGCAATGTCCTTGACTTGATTTTTCTCCAGAGTGTTTATGTTCATTGAAGAAAGCTTCTTAAAGAGGTCTCCATGTCCCCCATCAGGTTGTATCACATATGCGGCCTTTGGAAATGAAATCTTTATTGGAGGGATGGCTAAGTTTTCTTCTACAGGCTTCCTTCCTTCAATCCTAGCCATTCTCTTCTCCCTTCTTGCACCAGCAGCTCGTTTGTAATTCTCTTTCTTGGGCTTATATCCAAGCCCAAACCTCTGTTCTACAGCTTTCAATTTGATTATACCCCTCCATTCAAGCCTTCCTTGCTCCATATCGTATGGGAAAGGAATCTTGTTTTTAAAAAAGCTTTTAGCGGCCATTTTAGTGGCTTCAGAGATTTCGGGCTTCCTCAACACAGTGTTCTCGGGCACCCACTCGATATTCACAATCTCAAATGCATGAAGGTTTCCGTCCTTACAATCTTCTGCTTCAATGAATGGAACCGCCACATTTCTTACCATCGATATAGTCTCCTCAGCCTTAACAGTAACCAGGACACCGTTGGCAATGTACTTTAAACATTGATGTAGCGAAGAGGTGACAGCTCCCGCAGAATGTATCCATGGCCTTCCTAACAGCATGCTATAGGAAGGGTGGATATCCATCACTTGAAGGGTTACTAGAAAGACTTGTGGACCCACGGCTAGTTCGACCTCAATTGACCCTATAACTGGCCTTGATGAGCCATCATACGCTCTCGCCGTTATCACACTAGGTTGCATATGTGAGGGATCTATCGGCATTTCATCTAGCATGTGCCTTGGTAACACATTCAGGGCCGAGCCATTATCAATGAGAGCTTTGCCGACGAGACAATCCTTGCATCAGACCGTGACATACAAGGGCTTGTTATGTCCAGTTCGTTCATCGTCAAGTTCATCTTCCGTGAAATACAAGTAATTGGCAGCATGGATTCTCCCTACTAGATGCTCCATAGTCTTTTGCTCAATATCTTGGGGCACATAGGCCTCATTCAGTACTTTTTGCAAAGCATTACGGTGTGGCTCGGAGCTGAGTATTAATGACATGATGGAGATCTTAGCAGGGGTCTTCTTCAACTGATCCACTATATTGTACTCACTGTGCTTCATCAGTTTCAAGAACTCATTTGTTTCTTCCTCAGTCACAGGTTTATTCACCTCAAACTCTTTATCGAGGTCCAGCACCTCCTTGCCTTTAGCCTTTCTTTGTCTTTCTAGTTCTTCAGGTGTGAAACAACGACCACTCCGAGTTAGCCCACTTATCTCCGTTCGGAACAGCGGCAAAGGAGCTTCAATATTCGAGGTATAACCATAATCTCCAGGCATCGCTCCATAGTCTACTTTGCTTGCATATGAGGGCCTAGTTAATACCAATTTTGAGCGACCATTAGTTGTTGATTGGATTCTACATTTCTCTTGATTCTCTATCATCTCTACCTTTTCATTGTCACTTGCGGCCTCAATCCTTAACTCTCCTAGAGTTAGCATTCTTGCAACTTTTTGATGAAATTCAATGCATTCATCAATGCGATGCCCTTCCTTTTTATGGAAAGAGCAAAAGTTACTTTCCCCTGTGCAGTACTCAGTCGTTTCTTCCAAATGTCTCGACTGCACCAACATCAAGTATAGCTTGGCCATGGTCACTTTCAACACCCTCTTTTTGCTACCAATCTCCATGGTATTCACTCCTTCCCTACCATCAACATGTTTAGGTAAAGGGTTTGAATTCTGATTGGGCGAATCCTCAAAAGTGACCCATCCCACTTTGATCAGTCGCAACACCTTTCTTTTAAAAGCAAAGCAAGACTCAATGCTATGGGCTGCGTGACCAGCATGGTATTCGCAAGTCACCTCGGGGTTGTACCAGGCAGGGAAAGGTGGCTGCATAGGTGGTATGGGTAGGGGAGCTATCTGCCCAATACTCAATAGCTTGGCATACAACTCTTTTAAGGTTATTGGTAAAGGAGGTAGTTGTTCTTCTGATGGTTGCTTATCCTTTCTTTGGTAATTGTTGTGGTTATTTGCTGGGAATTTTATTTGATTGGGCTGGTTTGGAGTGGGGGGATTGGAAAAGTTGATACTAGTGACTCGGGGGGTAGGTATTTGATAGTTTTTGCTTCTCCTTTCTAAGTTGTTCACCTCAATTTCTTTCTTCTTTCCAATGAAACCTCTCTTCTCTAGAGGTTCTGCAATTCTCCCACTTCGGATCCCTTGTTCAATCCTCTCGGCGATCCGCACGACATCATAGAAATGTTGTGCTGAACTACCCATAAGGTGTTCATAGTATGGAGCCCTGAAAGTATTGGCAAACAAAGTCACCATTTCTGTCTTTATCAGCGGAGGTTGCACATTGATAGCTTGGTCATGCCACCTTTGAGCATAAGCCCTTACGGACTCTTGAGTTCCTTTCTCTATACTAATCAGACTGGTCCTATCAGGAGCAATCTCTAGATTAAACTTGTATTGCTTTAAGAAAGCGTCCGCCAAGTCTGTCCACTTCCTGATCCTAATATTGTCTAACCTCATATACCAACTGAGGGCCGATCCGGTCAGGCTATCCTAGAAGAAGTAAATTAACATTTTGTCGTCGTGGATAACCTCTGCCATTTTGTTATAGTAGGAGCGGAGATGGGTCTTCGGGCATTCCATCCCAGTATACTTAACAAACTCCGGCACTCTGAACTTCTTTGGAATGGCAATATTAGGTACTAAACATACTTCAGCGGCCCTAATTGGGTCAAACAAATCATTTCCTTCAATTGCCCTTAGCCTCTCTTCTAGGGCAGTCCACTTATCATCTCCTTCATGATTAGAGAATTTAAAGTCATGTGGATCTTCGTTTGTTAAATCCATTGTAATAGGGATTTGGATGGGCCGAGCAGGACTCTACTTAGTTGGTGTATTTGCCCTATGTTTATAGGTGCGACAGGAATTTGAGCTGCTGCTGGTGCTTCATTAGGTTGAGTAGATGTTCCCTCTCCATCTCTGGCTCTTAATATTTGCTCTAACATACTGGTTAAGTGTGCCACATCATTCCGAACTCCTTCAAGTTCTCTTTGGTACTAAGCTTCTGGTTGTGACCTTCCTTCGTTTTCCATTCTTTCTCTTTGTCGAGTGTTGTGGATTCTAGGAGGGGGACCTATGTTTTTTAATCTGCAGATGCATGCATAGATGTATGAGAAAAATGTATGATTGTGATGGATGCATGATTGAAAAATGCATGTTTTATTGGGTATGGATGCAGCCAATAAAAATGTATTTATTGTGAACGAATAACAACCATCACATTATAAGCATTCTCTTGTCACATTGCTTTGATAGGAGTTCTGCCTTTCGAGTCGTTTGCTTGAATCATGTTCACCAAGAGACGGATTTTTGCATAAGAAGATGGGTCAACGCCCTTTTCATTAACGCTTGGATAAAAATACATTTAGAAATAAAAGGAATACAACATGCTAATCCCTTTCCTCCCTAAACTCTTTAGCCAAAGGTAAGAAAGCAAAGCCGTGGTTCTCAATCTTCCCTAGAAAGGCATCAGTTTCAGCTAGGCTTCGGCGATAGCGAATGATGTCTCCTCCCACATTCCGCGCATTGATTCTAACAATTCGAGCATGTGCAGCAGCTTCGTCCATTTGCTCATCTGTTTTGGTCATTTTTTCTATGAGCAACATGTTGGTTCTGTTCAAAGCAGTGTTGTTGGTGTCGATTTGATCTTTGTGCTTTTCCATTGCTACTAGCTTCTCGTCTAAATACTTCGACTTTTCACGTTCTTTGTCAAGCTTTATCCTCATAACTTTTATCTCATTCTTCTTGACTGCTAACTCTGCTTTAACATCCTCGAATCCTCCCCTTTCACTTTCCAACTCCATATATTTCTTATTCAAATCCTCATACTTCTTAATTCTATCCATCAGCTCGAATTGCACTTCCGCAAATTTTTCTTGGTAATATTCTGCACTTTCTTGGCAATCGCTAAAGTCCATCTCCATTGCTTGAAGTTCAGAGCAACTTTGCATCCAATCCAAACTCATCCCTTTAAGCTCCTTCTCACTTCCTTCCTTAGCAATCTTCTCCTCAACCAACTTTAACTCCAGCTTCGTTATTTTCTCATCTCTAGACTGTATTTGCTCATCTAGAAATGTTCTCATTTTATCCTGTTCTAGCATCATTTCTTCCAACATTGCTTTGTTTTTTCTGCTCTTACTCAATTCTATTCGTAGTCTCTCCACTTGCCTTCTCAAGTCTTCTTCATTACTAACTCTCTTTCTCTTGATAGGCTCCTCTATAGTTGGAGAAGATTTGACTTCTACACAAGGCATGGCTAAAGCAGCTGAATCATCTTCAATGTTCGCCCTTTTTCTCTTAATAGGCTCCGCTACATCTTGAGGAGATTTAGCTTCTACGCGAGGCGTGGCTGAAGTGGCTGAGTCTCTCCATTTTACATATCCTTCGCTCACACTTGGATCTCTCAACCCTTCTATCTCCACCAACACTAGATGCTTCCAATCTTGCTTGATGATCTCCAAAACCTCTTCTGCCATGGGATCTTTGAACAAACCAGAGAATTGAGCAATTCCCATAGTCCTGGAAACGAACTGCATGCCCCCAAGTTGTCTTACCACTAAGGCAGGAGCATAACTCACATAACCCGTGATCCCCACCAATGGTACCCAACGCCTTTGTCCACAACTCATTAGGACCTTCATTGTCGTTACCCATGAGGCCCTCCACTTAAACTCGCTATTAGGTAAACCTTCTAATTTATCAACCCAACCCTGGTTGTCTAGATCTCCCCATTCTTCTTCTTATACTAACTTGAGGGGTTTTTGGGTGAACCATCAAAAATTATTGAAGACAGGTTTCTTTGTCTCGATATGGCTAACCATCCAAATATACAACAGTTGCATGCAACATCTCATTGCTCCTTTTCCAGCCCTCCTACAATGGTTAAGTTTCAAAATTGTTTCGGCTAAAATAGCAGCCACTGGATTGATTCGTGTATTCTCATACTCCACGTAAGCAGCAGCGACCTCCAAACTTACTAAACCAATCTGACTTGGGAACAACACAAGGCCAAATATACCTAGGACAATCAATCTCTCTTTTTCTACTCCTGACTTCTTTTCCAATTCTAACATCCTCCATTTCAAACCGGTACCATTCTTCTCTTGAAACTTTTCCAAGTTGGAGATTCTGAGCAGCTTTGACAGTTTAGGGATGATCTTGTCGGATCTTAAAGGAGAATAAATCTGATACAGGTCGTTGGGAAACTCGGTCAACAATCCATATTCCTCAACCGTGGGGCACAAGTCTATGCTTCCAAAGGAAAAACACCGGTAGTCTGGATCCCAAAAATGAACTAAAGCTCGCACAGCTGGGCTTAAAACTTCTACCTTTGCAATTTCCATCAAACGTCCGTATTTCCTAAAAAATGCGTCTTTATCAACATTCTGAAAATGAGTCGTTAACTTGTTCATCTCATTCAATATGCAATTCAGGTTCTTGATTGGTGACATCTTCTTAGCATCGCTTCTAAGGCAGTCTCCTTCAGTCAATTGTGACAGTTCAGAATTTTTTCCATACTCTAAGATGGAAGATTTAGTGATGATGGTCATTTCGTTCACAAATCCTGCAATTCAAAATGCATTTGGGTTTAGACTTGTTTTGATGCAAAAGATATGTTGGAACATACACCCTAAGGATAGGTTCTAATTTCTCTACGTGAGACATAGGGTAGGTTTACTATTGGGTCTCTAAAAGAGGGTCTCTTGCTGTTCCAGTGATCAACCTTCGTAAAGGCGATATGGAGGTCTAGCAGATAGTGGGATGGTACGTGTACCAATCACAATCAGTCTAAACACTCAGCAAAGAGTTGGGGTTTACACAAACTTAAACCTTGACTCAAGTCATAAGGCAAGATGCTAGTCCCCCACTTAAACTTAAAGTTACATGTGTGTGCCCTCAAAAACATAATAATAATAATAAAGTGATGCATGACTATGCCATGTATGATAGAATATAAAGACATATGCTAAAGCTTTTAAACAAAGCATCATAAGAAAACAAAAACCAATAACACATAGCATAAACAAACAAACAAATCAAGCTTAGTCCAAGGGTCCCCAGTGGAGTCGCCATTCTGTCGCACCAAAAAAAAAAAAAAACAAAAAAAGTTGGTTTTTGCGACATTCGATTGACGACTTTCGTTTTATTCTGTTTTGTTGATTTGGTTCTTTGGAGTCACTACCTAGTATTTTGGTCACTAGGAACCCTAACTGGTCTTTCAGAGATTCTAAGGCAAGGGACTGGTTGCGTAAAGGGAAGGTATTAGCACCCCTAGTACGCCCTACCTAAGGTAAGCTGCTTGGTGTTTGGTTTGCTTTATAATTGCTATGGTGTTGGTATTTTCTAGGCTCGTCAATTGATTTTGGATAGAAATCTAAGGAGATTCCATGTGCTTTGAAAGCTCATTTTTCCCTTAGTATTTCAAAAGTTTGCGACTCATAAATCGCGGAATAAAAAAAAAATTAAAATTTTGAAATGTCCTCGATTATAATCAAGGCTTCTTTCAAGAATGTGTGCGGATTTATTACTCCCAATAATATTTTGGATATTCATCCTTTTAAGGATTTCTTTATCCAAACATTAGCGGTAAATAATAAATAAATTCCCTCTCCAAAAATAAGATTTTTATAGTTTTTGGAATATTGGCCAATACCCTTTGGAGTTTTACAAACATGTTGTAAAATCCAGAAATACAAGAAAATAATTTGTGTTTAAGAAATCTATGCGAAAACACACTTTCGAAGCTTCCAATGTATTTTTTTTATAAAAAGAACATTCAAAACATGTTAGAGTATTGGCCGTATGCAACACGCAAGAAAATATTTTTTTTAAAACAAAATTTTTTTTTTGACGAAATCGGGTATTTTTAATACTGAATTTGTATCTCCACAACATAAAAATACAAACTAATATTAAGTCATTTTAAAAAGATGTACGAAAAAAAATAATATTTTTAAGGAATTTTAGAAATTTTTGAAACCAAAAAAAAAAAAATTATCTTTGAAAATTTCGGATGTCTCGACGAAAATCGGATATTTTAAATACTGAATTTATACCTCTACAGTATATATATAAAAAAATACAAACCCCCAAAAAAAAAAAAAATATATATATATATATATATATATATGAAAAGAAAACAACAACATTTTTTAGATTTTTTTTTTTTTTAAAAAAAAATATATATATATATATACACACACACATAATATAATATAATAATATAATATAATTATATATTAAATATTAGGGGCTGGGCCGGCCCAACTAACTGGGCCGAGCTCAGCCCCACAAGTCATTGGGCCGGGATCGGCCCAAGAAAAGTGACTGGGCCGATGTCGGCCCAAAAAAAATAACTTGGTCTGGGCTGGACCCGGCCCAGACCGCCGGGTTGGGCCAGAATCCTTCTGGCCCATATACATGCTTCTGGGCCAGAACCCGTCTGGCCCAGAAGAGAAAACAGAACGGGGGGAATTAATTTCCCCCCCGTCCCCTGCATGCAGGAGACGAAACCTACAGCAGAAGAGAAAAAAAAAATGCAGGGGAGAGAGCGTACCTGGCGGGGCTGGAGACGGTGGTTTGCTGGCGGGGCTGCGGTGGCGTGGCTCGTGGACGGCGGCTCCGGGCGGCGTTGCTGCTGTTTCTAACAGTGGCGAAAAAATTTCTTCTTTCTGTTCTTCTCTCTCTTTCGTGCCTTATTTCTCTTCTCCCTCTCTCTTCGGGTCGCCCTCTCTCTCCTTTGGTCTCTCTATTTATAAGGGAAACCGGTGTGCCTTTTGCTAGTGCGCCTTCAATCATGCAATGGCTGGTAGGCCAGTGACCCGTTCGGTGGTCTTGTGGGGCTTCGGTGGGGGCGAGGAGAGAGAGGCGGGAAGGTTTTCAAAATTTTCATCTTCTGTTGCTGCTAAATCGGGGGGAAGGAGGAAGATGAACAGTGTCGTTCAAAACGACACCGTTCTGGTCTTCCTCTTTTTTTTTTATATATATATATATATATATGAAACGGCGTCGTTTTGGATAAAACGTGCCGTTTCATTTAAATGGCCAAACTTCAAATCAGCCCTCCAAATTTGGTCCCCGCCCCTCTTGTTGGCCGCCTTTTTCACTTTGGTCCTTGGCCTCTGATTTATGCAATTGAGCCCTCAATTGATTAATAAACTTTCAATTTCTTCAATTAGGCCCCTGAACCGAATAATTGCAGCCCCTCCATTTACGCGCCTCTTCCAATTTGGTCCCTGGTTTCAGATTTTCTTATTTAAGTCCCTAATTGGCCATTAAACTTCAATATTTATGCAATTAAACCCCTGATTTGACCCAATAAATTCCTAAAAAATATATTTTGGCCCCAGAACTTAAATTTCTTCTAATTAAAGCCCAAATTGACTTAAAAATTAATTTTTCTTGCAATCAAATCCTTTATAAATTCAAATAAAAAATCCAATTAAGTCCATAAACATCCAAATTTTGGCTTTTCTCCAAAAAAATCAAATTTTCCTTCTCAATAGGGCTTTCATCCTTCAAGAATATACTGTCAAAAATTCAATCCTTGTATTTTTAAATTCCTTGACCAATTTTCTGACTGTTTTCCGAACGCTTCTGCCTCCTGTTATTTTTCTAACCTCTTTTGGCTATTTATTTTATTTTTCATGGGGACCCAAAAATGGGTTACAACAAATTTGACTAATATTTTTAAAATCACATGAAATCACAAAGCAGCTTATCTCAGGTAGGGTGCGCTAGGGGTGCTAATATCTTCCCTAGTGATAATTAGTCCCTTACCCTCGAATCTCTGACAATGATCAATATACTCGGGTTCCTATTACCTTTCAATCAAATACTAGGTGACGACTCCTAAATCAAGCAAACGAACGAAAAATCACCAATAGACGCTCGCGGGGACAAGCAACACAATGACGACTCCACTAGGGAAGGTATTGTTTTCAACATTATCGGACTAAGCTTTGTGTTTTGACATGTTCAAGTTTTTTTTGTGTTTTGTTTTATTTTATTTTTGTTTTATTGATGCATTGTATAGAATTCTCTCATGCATCACATGTTTTAATTTTTGAAAGCGCACACAAGCTTCAGCTTAGGTGTGGGACTAATAGCTTACCTTACGATTTTTAGTCAAGGTTTAAGTTTGTGTAAACCCCAACTCTTCATTGAGTGCTTAGACTGATAATGATTGGTACACATGCCAACCATTACGTACTGGCCCACCATATTGCATTTACAAGGGTGATCATTGGGACAACAAGATACCCTTTTTAGAGACCAAGTAGCAAACCAACCCTTTGTCTCACGTAAAAAGATTAGAACTTGCCTTTAGGATGTATGCTCCGTACACATTGTTTTGCATCTGAGCAAACCCTTCTTAAAGCATCTTGAATTCAAGACTTGCGGGGGATATAATGGTCATCACTCAAGAAATTTCTATTATAGAGTTTGAGAAAGAATAAAAATTCTTGTTTCATCATGTAAGAGTTATGACCATATGTCACCCTTTGAAGGGCGAGTCCATCATATAGATTACATGTTCATACATTTTCATGCATGCACCGAGATGAAAAGTAGGCTCTCCCACCTGAGGTCTATTGGACTAAGAAAAAGATGGAAAATGAAGAAAGGGGTCAGATAAAGGCTTATTGTCAAAATAAAATTGGAGCGTCAAAAGTGAAGTAGCTAGACTCACATCTGCTTGAACAAACGTTGAGCTTTAAAAAATAGAAAGGGAATGCCTGCACAACCTTTCATGGGAACACCATTTGTCCATGTCCCATAAAAAATAGCTTTCTCCTCTACAGTCCACCAGTAGTGTCCACAATACCAAAGCTACACCTTTTCTTTTCAATCATGAACAACGGTAACAATGCCTTCAGTCATCAACAACCTTTGCTTTTATTCAGCTGTACTGATTGTTGTTCATAACCTCTACATCTTCCTATAGCATCCAGCGGTTATTAGCTTTTCACGTCGTGAGTCAGGGCCTTCTTTCCAATTGCCCCACCGTGAGCTCCATTCCAGTCCAGTAACACACAATGTTAGTTTGGAAAACATGATTATGCATTGAACTTCAACATAGTAGAGCTTCCTTTACATAAATCTATCTGTGACTCTGCAAGAGGGGAATCCAAGAAGGGATATAGTAGTTTCAGATCATGTGCAATTTTCCCCTACTAGTGTCAGCATTAAAACACAGAAGTTGGGAGAAGAGACAGACCTGAGATGACCTGAGATGAAAAACAGGAAAAATACTGAAACTTAAACAGAGCAGAACTCCCTCTACAGGTGTCTATTTGCTGTACTATTAGTGAGGAATTGAAGATGAGACATAAGAGTTTTAGATTCATCAGGTTCTCTTCCAGTTGAGACACGTCGGCAATGGTAGTGCTGTATGTTTCCGGCGCTGCCAAGCTTACCTAGCTGCTAGGAGGTTCCAGTAATGCTCAAACAACCATAACACCATTTAAAGATTGACATGATGTTAGTTTTAGGGTACTGGTTACCCTCATCTCTGTATATACATTTTATGTTTGCTACTTTTGTGGCTTTGTTACCTTTGATCTTAATATATTCTTACATTTGATCAAAAAAAAAAAAAGATTGACATGATGTTATGAGAATTGCTGAAAAAATTGAACAAGCTATAAAGAGAGGAAAGATTGAAGGATCTGTCATGGATTCCAGAACAATGATGAGAGATGAATAAGAAGATAACTCTGAAGATGGAAAACCTTATTTATGTGGTCTAGCCAGGTCTTACTGTAGCATCAACTGCTCAAATATCTTTGTCAAGATTGACATCCCTCTACCACTTAAGTTTGTCGACCAGCATCTGTTAGACTCCAGACTTATTACCCTGACTCCATCAAATCCCATACAACCATCATTTTCTAGATGGTATAATCCAAAAAAGAGATTTGAATATCATTAGGCGATTTTGCATCATTCAATTGAACGGTTGCATAAATTTCAAAAATCGAGTTGAGTTTGTGAAAGATGATGTCACCGACCATATTGTCACCACAACATCCTTAGAATGACAAATAATAAAAAATGCTTGGCAAAAATAGATATTGCTAGAAAG